>JADRCC010570690.1:0-14302 GCA_019843855.1 Hylomyscus alleni | reverse complement strand
AACAACAACAACAACAACAACAACAACAAAACCACTGCATTTTATGAATAATCAAGACAGAGAAGCATTCCCAGCACTCAAGGTAAATCTCTATGAGTTCATGCTTAGTCTATATATTAGGCTCCAGGTTAGCCAGGGATACATAGTGAGAACTTGTTTTAAGAAAGGAAGGGAGGGAGGGAGGGAGGGAGGGAGGGAGGGAGGAAACCAGGCAGCAAGACAGCAATACAGGTATTTTACAGGTCTGCCTAGACTATTGGTCTCTTATGTCCAGGATATGGTTCTTGACTGGGAAAGGGTGTGCGTGGATTTTGTACCTGCTTCCCCCACGGAAAATTTGGCCATTTCTGGAAAGGTTTACATTTCCCACTGCTGGTTTAGCAGTATCTAATAGGTAGGTCAGGAACACTACTTAAAAGCTTACACAAGCAGCTTTCACAATCAATGCTAGCCCATCGAGTTGAGGAGATGACTTGGTTGGTACAAATCTTGTGGCCCAAGAATGAGAACCTGAGTTTGCCCCCCCCAGAACCCATATTAAAAAGCTCAGCATGGTGGTATACACTTTCAATCCTAGCACTGGAGAGAGGGGAGAGGGGGAGACAAGTAGATATCTGGAGCTCACAGCAATTAGCCTGTTCCAATCTGTGAACTCCAGGTTAATGAAAGACCCTGTTTCAACAGATAAGATAAATAGCTGCTGGAGCTGGAGAGACAGCTTGGCAGTTAAAAGGACTGGCTGATCTTCTAAAGAACTAGGATTTAGTTACCAGCACTCATAATGTGGCTGACAATGCTAGTAATGCTAGTTCAATGGGATCTGACACCCTCTTCTGGCCTCTATGAGAACTGCATGCAAGTGGGACACATACAGGAAGGAAAATATTTATACACAAAGATGAAAAATAATTTAAAAAAAAAGAAAAGGAAAAAGAGAACACATTTATGTATATAAAAAGATGGGCAATTCCTAAAGTAGGACATGGGAAGTGACATCTGGTCTACACATACACACACACACACACACACACACACACACACACAGGGGGAGGGGAGGGGAGGGGAGAGGGAGAGGGATGGAGGGAGAGAGAGAGAGAAATGTCTCTAGATGTTAATACTTCTATATGAGGTTGTAGAACCATCATATAAAACAGTGAGAGTGGGTGGTTTTCACATTTTATTCCTGCCACGACTTGCCTCACTATCTCCTGGGTCCTGTCTCCATAGAGCACTGATGCTGACTGCCAGCTCTTCAGGACCACAGCAAAGTATTGAGGAACAGCCATGAGCCAGAGCAATGACTGCCTTCAAAAAATTTACCTCAGCTTTTCCCAATCCTCTTCCCACTCTACTATAAAGCACAAAGTATACTCAAACACATTCTGTGTTTTAATTACACTTTTGGAGAATATAACATTTATATGAGTTAAGAAGCAGTAAGATGAAATTGATTTTTCCATATATGCAGAAAGATGTTGGACCTAATATATATTATAATTAGAGCCACTAAGATCCATTGCAAAACAAACCAAAACAAAAAACCATCCAAGCCTTCAACTGGACCAAACTGCTAACCTTTCCTGGGTTTTGTTTTTAAATTTTTAACAAGGAATAATTTAAATAATTTTTCTAAGTCCTAAAACCAGCAGTAATAAACTTGATCCTGAAGGAGATTTCTTGGTGCTTTGACACAAAGTCCTTTGAATTAAAAAGTCGATCAACCTCAGTGGCTTCCATCCACAGTCTTTCTAAACTAATGCACTAAAACTTCTGATGGGAGAAAGCAGATATACTGAACATTCCAGAGCAGACCAATGAGAAGCAAAAGTCAAAAAGCATTTGATTTTCTCCTCTGCTTTGTCTTTAGTATTGGGAAGAAGCATCTGCAAAGGCCTCTTGTGACTTTCAGACAATTCTGCTATGACAGATAGGGCACTGCTCTTTCAATGCGAAGGCTGGTAATGTCCAGGGCTGAGCTGGCACTAACCTTTGCTTTCTGTATAGACAGCATTCTTGGCACAAAGCACCTTCTCTGTCTTCCCGAGACATCACACTATGGAGCCCATCATCCAAAGAGACCCCAAGGGGCCTGGGCCAGGCTTCTGACTCCCCTCCACTTCTTACCCTCCTCTTGGATGCGCAATTGACATTTATATGCACCCAGAGTTCAACATTCTCTTTCTGTCCTTTCCACACAAAGCTGCTAAAAGGAAAAGTTTACAGCTCAGGGCATTCTGCAGCTGAATTAGGACTTCTGAATCTTAGCCAAGATTGAGGAATAAAAGACTCTGCTTCTCATTCATAAGAAGTTGGGCTGTGGGAGAGTTCTGGGGTTCTAGGGTGCTCAGATGCTGGGCTCATAGTCCTGGCCTAGAACTCAAAGCCATGAGCATATTCTGAGCTTTAGCTCAGCCATCTCACAACAGCTGCCCAGCTGCAACCTGTTTTTAATAAGCTTAAGATCAGAAAGCAAATCTTGCTTTTGAGTCTGATCTGGGAATTCCCTGAGGATAGGATGGGACTGAGGGTGTCATAATCAATTCCAAGTCACAGTTACTAGTACAGGGCCCAGAGCATAGTGGATGAACACAGAAATATGTTTTCAGGGAAGAAATGGCAAAGCAGAATACCTCTAACACAGTTAACTGCTGCTAACCTTCACTTTTGGTGTTGACAGTGGCCATGGTATCCACCCATGACACCCTTCCTGTCAGTCCTAGACATCGCACTGTGGGATCCAGGCACTTGAAATACCTTTAAAGGCAGAAAGGAAAAATCATTAGATCCACACCTTGAAGGACTCATTTAACATGCTTATTATATTATTATGTCTAAGCCTGTGTATAATCCATCATTCTTTGCTCAGTTACCAATGTAGAAAGACTCATGAATGAGTCATGGTGACATATGTCCTACTTTGCTTTCTCCTGCTTTTGGTCACTGACCAAAGGGAGAGAAGAGGGTTTGAGGAAAGCTGGGGCGGGAACTCAAATAGGAACCTTAAGACAGGAACTAAAACATGGACCTAAGAGGCACACTGCATACTGGTTTGCTCCCAGTCTCAAAATCAGCTGTCTTTCTTTCATAACCCAGGCCCACCTGACTAAGGATGGCACCGCCCATGGTAGATTGGGCTTTCCAGCATCAACTATCAATTAAGAAACTATCCCACAGACATGTCCACAGGTCAGTCTGATAGAAGTACTTCCTCAGTTAAGGTTCCCTCTTTCTAGGTGTGTTGTGTTGGTAAGCAAGCTCAACCACACAAAGGTTTAGAGGATGGCCACTATGTCTGAAGCAATCCTAGGCTGAGTTCAGAAAGGAGCTGCAGGTAAAATCTCATGTTTTCTCCTCAAGTGAATGTTGACTGGAGAGCCATATACTATTTTTCTTTTTGTATACCAAAGGACCCCAAAATTCTGGGGCCCAAAGTCCCAGACAGTTGGCCAGTTTAGTGGCATATTTCAGCTAGGCTGGCTGGAAGACCTTTGCTCCATGACTGACTCTCCCTGCTGGATGCTACAGGCCATGGGGGCTGTTTCTTCTCACACACCAAAGAACAGGCATGTCCCATGTCTGTTGCTCCCATGTAGATTGCTGTCTGTAAGCAGGTAAGGGTGGGTAAAAGATAAGGTTAAAGTCTGTGATTGGGCAGTGGATAAAGAAGGCGGGTTGAGAGTTTTAGATACAGGTACAGAGAGACAGAGAGGGATGAGGAGACAAGATGGAACCTATAGGAGAGGAAGATAAGCCAGATCCACATGGCTTGAAACAGGCACAGGTATCTATGAATATTATAGAAGAACATAGAATAATATAGGGCAATTTGTCCAATCTAGATGGGCAGTTTTTATCAATATCAACTGAGTTTTCAGTTCTTGGTGTGGGCGTTTTGTGGGTTGAGAATTTACTGTTATAAATCTGACTGATAAATTACAAGCCTCTGGGGTTTTCTTTATACAGGGCTCAGGGTTTTGAGCAAGTCATGGCAGACTAGCCAAAGGAGACAAATGACTAGGAATGCCAGTGGGAAGTTGGGCAGACTGACCTGTAGGGATAGCCTTGGGGCAGGGAGACCATGTTGATTGAAGAGTAGCTGGCATTAACGTTGATTGTTTTTTAATAATTACATACTACACTGCCTGATGTCTAAGATTTATTGGCTGAAACGATTTTACATGGCTAATGCCACTGCTGACATATGGCTAGTGCCATGGCTGAGAAGTAGGAGATCCTCTTTGCATGGGTGCAGCAGACAAGAGGGAGGGGATGGGTGTGTCTAAGAATCTGCCAATCAAACGTGCCAGATCCACCCCATCAGCCCTCTTTCCAATAAGCATTACACTAGTGTCCAGATGAATGAATAAACAATAGCCACGGGGACAAGCAGCAGGAGAAGATCTCACAAAGGCTTGAAGTTACAACTGTCTGAGATGAGCAACCTTACTTTGGTTATAAGCACATGCGTAAGATAGCAGCTCTGTTCTTTGGAGAGAAATAGATCATGGATCTTGGGACATCTCTAAGTCTCATGATAACCCTGGTTTCTCTCTTCAGGTCATGGTTCACATGGACATAAATATAGTAACTAGTAGGTAGTTTCAGGAGATTCAAGGGCTGGGAAGCCCACCTGTGGGCTCTACTTCCTGGAACATATGAGTTGAACAACTTTGTTCCCACACAACCTCCTACCATGATGTTCTACTTCTGAACAGGCCCAGAAATAATGGAGCCAGCCACTAACCAAGACCTATGAAACTTTGAGTCAGAAACTTCCTCCCTCAGAATGTTTTCTCTTAGGAGCTTACTGCAGAGATGCTGAAGCAGATTAATACTGACCAGAAGCATCAAAGAGCTAAGAAATGTGTTTAGCTCTCAGCCATATCGTGACTATTTTATTATTGCTAGATTATCATAGTCCTAAACTAGGGATTTGGCTCAATTAGAAGAGTACTTAGCATGTCTTCTGTCTTTCATTCCAGCATCGCATAAAATCAGGCATGGTGTTATATACTTGTAATAGTAGTGCTTGAGAGACAGAGGCAAGAGGATTGGCTACATAGCAAGTTCAAGGATAGCCTAAGATAAATGAAATCCTGTCTTTAAAAAAATCACACTATAGAAGGAAGAAAGGAGAGAAGCAAACAAGAAAGGGAGAGGGAGAGAAGAAAGAGGGGGACGAGAAAAATGGGAAAGAAAGGAGGGGAGAGAATGAGAAATTAATATCACCTACTTTTAGATTAAAATGGCAGTTCACAGATGTCTATCTAAGAACAGTTGGTCTCAGTTCCCCTGTGTAGGACAGAGAAATCATATTAGGCCCTAATTATCCCAAGGGTCTTATGGAGAACAAGTTGATCTCAATTCCCTTGAAAGTCAAGTCCAACTAACAATTGACCTTAAGAGATGCCTGGTTGGTGATACCAAGTAGGGCTTTATTAATGCAAGTAGTGGACTTTATTATTATTATTATTATTATTATTATTATTATAAATACACCCATAAGGGACCTAATAATATCCTTGAATGTATGAGAGCCACTCACAGGAAAATCTCTGGGATAAGGCAAGATGTTTAGGGGAAAAGGGAAGCACCATTTTAAAGTCATGTAAGACAATAAAAGGTGAAAGATCAAGATGACACCATCAAAGTTGAAGCGGAAATTATCTTGGAAAATATCTTCTGTAATCTTTGAGAAAAAGATGGAAGAAGAGGAATGGGGAGAGGTAGGGGGAAGATTCTAGAATTACAGAGCCAGCCTGGTCCAGGCAAGTAGGGGAGCAAAAAATTACACAGACACCAGATCTAGAGAACGGACAACTGTATTAAACTGGGGAGGAGTGACATCTGAAAATTTTCATTTGGAATAAACACATCTGATTCAAATACTGAGATAACCCAACTTCAGTGTGTATGTGTGCTAGGTAGTATGTGTTGGGGCATGACTTTCATGACTACCATGGACAACCTCCATGCATGCGAGAGTAGACAACCTGTGAAATTCCACAAAACTGGAGTGACAGATGGTCTCTCCTTCGTTGGCTAGATGACAATGGGCAAGTTGTTTAACATCTCTGAGACTGAGTTGCAGAAGACAGTGGGCTGTTAACTGTGCCTTCCCAGAGCTGAAATGAAGGAATAGTGATCAGAGCCACATAAAGCAGTCAAGCTTCAGGCAACCAGTACAAGCAAGCACTCAGTACAACATGTTGACTGTTATTCTTACATACTGAGTTTAGCATGCATTAGCCAAATGTTTTTACGTAAAATGTCTCATTTGTATTAAAAAGAGAATTGCTTTACATAAATGAAATATCAAAGAAAAGTGAGTTTCAAGCATTTAAACTCAAGAGTTGTACAATATCATCTTCCATCTCCCTCTGTCAATCCACCTGCCAACCTCGCTCTGTTTCCTTCCTCTTCATTTTGCTTCTCTCTCCATCTTTTTTCTTCCTTTTTCATTTCTTTTAATTGATTCCTGTGTTTCCATCTTCATGAATCTCCAATTAGTTCTTCTTCGTCCCACATCTGCCCACATCAAACCTTTCTTTCCTTCTTTTCTTCCTCATTTCTCTGCACGTATCTCCTGATTTCTCTCTCTTCTTCCCTCCCTCCCTTCCTCCTCTGTCTATCCATCTTTTATTATTTTTCTCTCCCTTTTCATTCCTTGGTGTGGATTTCTGGTATGGGCTTTCTTAAATTTGAAATTAGCTCAGGAAATCTCTTTTCTACACAGCAGTAAAGATGACCCTTGCCATCCTGAGACATAACTAGTCCATAACGTAAAATTGCAAACCTTTACTTTTGTCACAGCTGACAGTATATTCTACTGAAAGAGTCAAATATCCAAGGAAGCACTTTATGATAATACCTATTCCTGTTCAGTTTCCTCCTACAGAGCCATCACTTTCAACCGCTTTAAGCTGATTATCTTTGTATTTATCTCTGAATAACATCGTGTGGTTTGAATTTTCATTTTTTCAAGATTATATCTTGAGTTCCCTTTTATAGAGATTAGGTGATCCACTTTACCATAGATTTGTGTTCATGCTAGAAATAACTTTCTGTACAGTTGGGGTTTTTTGGGGGGAGGGTTGAAAACCCCCTTGGTAACCAAATCATTATAATCACTGTACAACGTCCTCTAGCTGGGTCAAGTAGCTAGCTTACTATTTTCCTTTAAAGTTTCATCATTTTTCCCGGAGCGACACCCCTCTCTTCTCACTTAGCTTTCTATGGACTCATCACTAACTCAATCTCCCAATTCTCTAGTGCTCCAACTCTCCTTACAAGACATTTAGTCATTCTCCAGCTTTTATTTTCTCACAGAAGTCTCCTGTAGAGCCTTCTATCCCACCCCAATATGCATGTGGTCCTGCAGGCTTGGTGGCAGAACTAGAGACTGCTCTTGATTGCCATCTGTGAATTTCCTTCATCTCCTGTATTCATCTTGTGGCTGGGTCTCTCATCTTTTCTTCATTTCTGAGAAAAGGTTTATTGAAATATTGTTTTGTGATTGTATAATATGCAAAAATATGTGGGTCTGCATTCAGTCTCACTGCAGGGGTGTGTGAACTCCACTCAGTGAGACAAAATGGGAGAGGCTAGACTGCATTTTATCCCATGCAGCCATTGGGTGATGGGTTTGTGGGAAGTGCTGATGCACTGCTCAGTGGGTGAGAGAATGTAGTCAACGATGACCTCAGCCTGGATGGAAAATGCCACAGGCTGAGGCAGAAAAGTCAGGGGTTCCCAAGCTACGGGGCATCCAGTCACTGCTGAAAACCTTGTGGAGTCAGGAATAAGTGGGTCTCTCGACCTGCAATGGGGCCAGGGGTGGGGATGGGGGGATGGGGAACTCCGGTTTAACTCAGGAGTTGAGTGAATCTCCAGGAGCGTGGAGGGGCCTTCTGAAGAAGACTCTGTATGATGAAATCTTCCCCCCAAGTCCCCTATGGAGGTTCTTAATGAGAGAGACAGCCCTTGGTCCAAACTGTTTATTAGTTGTTCATTGTAGAGAATAGGTGCATTCAATGTCCTCAAGGTGGACCAAAGAGTAACTACCTTTTGCAGGAAGGAAAGTCCAGGAAGAGAAGCTTATTGTCTGAACCCTCAGAACCTCTAGATACCTCAGAGCATAGAGAATTTTGTGTTCTGTGCTACGTGACCAGTGGTCATGCTCTTTATGTAGGGAGTCGCAGCCATGTGTTCCAGGCCAGGAATCTAGTCAGGAGCAAGTGAAATGCCTACTGCCCTCAGGTGGGTGCTGGGAACCCACTCAACCTTTCCAAGTTTCCTGGCACAGTCTACTACCCTACAAAAATATTTATCATAGTCTTATAGGTAATGGAGAGGAATAAATTCTGGCTATGTTTTTGAATCATTGGATTTTAAAAATTGAAAATAACATTTGAATATTCTTCCAGAATTTTGAAAGCATTGTTTTACTATCTCCTAAATTCTCTGTGTTATTTCTGAGAAGTTCGAAAGTATTTGTGAATTGAGTCTTTTTAGATAATCTAGAAGCTGACTGAACCCAATCTGCTGAAATTTATGGGGTTATGCTTTGGGATGGGCTCTTTTGTTTATTCTGTTAGGCAATGATGGCACCTTTCCACCTGTAAATATTGGGGAAATATTCTTGGATATTTATCTATGATTCTTTGCTTCCTCATTCCTTCTGATTTTTTTCTAGAATTTCTGTCATGTCTGTGTGGGCTCAGCACTGCAAACTTTCTCCCTGTCTTCTTAATCTAATGTCTGGGAGATTTATTTAATATTTTCTCTCAATACCTTTGAGTTTTCTTTTGTTTTGGTTTTCATTAGATGGTTTGTCACCTGCAGTTTTCCTTTTATATAGCTTTCTTTTCTTGTTTCATAGATATAATATATTCTGTTTTCCTTCAGATAATATTAAGTTGTTCTCATTTTAAAAATTTCCCCCTTTACATTTTTTTACATATCTTCTTCCTTTCATTTCTTTGAAAATTTTCATATTGCTGTCTCCATCCTCTTTCTTCTGACTCGGGTACGTCTCTGTAAGCATTCTTTATTTATCATACTTGTGTTTTGGCCATGTGGATAGATTTAAGATCAGGTACCAAGAACATTCACGAAAAGATTTTACTAGAGTGGGCAATAGGGGAGGTTAGCACACTGCAGTAAGCTGAGAAGCATTTGTTTAGAATCTCTGAAGTTCTGTAGCTCCAGCTCTCACCTTTTGTCTTGGGCAGATGATCCAGAAAAGGGTCTTCTGTCACCTGTTTTGTTGTGGAGGGACCATCTAGAAATGTGCAAGAGCTGAGCTGTATCAGAGACAGGCCCATGGGTTATGGCCTTGTGTTGTGCCTTTGTTTGTAGACTCCACTATGTCTAATGCTTTCAATTAGGAAACCTCTGTGTAGCCCTCTTTAGAAGAAACCTCTAGTCTCCTGCCAAGACCAAGAAGAAGGGAAGTGATGTGGCATTTAAATGGTCCTCAACCATACTTCTCCTGGCCTCCTTCTGGTACTACCTTTACTACATGTAAAGAGCTCCCAGTCCTAAACATAGCTGAGTCTGTCAGCAAGCACTTCCCAGATCTTGCAATCTTTTGCTCATCAGCTCATCGGTCTGGATGTTGATGTTGCCTCTGGATAAGATCTCTTTCTTCCCTATTTTCTCCCTGTCTCTGTCTGTCTGTCTCTGTCTGTCTCTGTCTCTCTGTCTCTCTGTCTCTCTGTCTCTGTCTCTCTCTCTGTCTCTCTGTCTCTCTGTCTCTCTGTCTCTCTCTCTCTCTCTCTCTCTCTGTGTGTGTGTGTGTGTGTGTGTGTGTGTGTGTGAGTGTTTACATGAACATTAGCTAGTTTTAAGGGACAACCAAAAGAGAACAATATATCCTCAATTCCTTGTGCCCACTTTGTCTTCCACTGTCTATCTTCATGATATCCTCAAAAGAACTCTCAATGAAAGTGTTTGGAATACCTGTCTCAGGCTTCCAGTTTGGCACTAGTCCTATGATCTGAGTTCTCTCAGGAGCTGGGTCACCTCCTTGTCCTTGTGGCACACAGACTGGGACAACATGATTGACAGTTGCCTAAAAGCCATACAGAAAGACTTTTCCCAAGAGAAAGGAGTGAATGTAGTTGTGACAAGTAGCCATGTCCCAGATACCAGGGTATCTTTGTCCTCCAAAAGGTGAATATTTCCTCCAGTTGCTTGGTGTGTGTGTGTGTGTGTGTGTGTGTGTGTGTGTGTGTGTGTGTGTGCATGTGTGTGTGTGTGAGTCAGAGGCTGATATAACCCAGTTACTTTCTACCTTATGTTTGAGACATTGTCTCTCATTATCTGTAGACTAGATTGGCTGGCCAATGAGCTCCAGGCTTCTGCTTGTCTCCAGTTCACCAGCACTGGAGTCACTAGTATGTACCACTGCACCTGTGTTTTATGTGGTTGCTTGGATCCTCATGCTTGCATGGCAAGCACTTTGGCAACTGAGCCATCACAAAACAATGTTTTTCAATAATAATGAAAAGCATTGGCACAACTTTAGAAACAGCAGCAATAGCAGCAACATCCCCTTTGGCGTTTTCCTTCATTATAGCCCTCCGCAATATTTGTCCCTGCTCAACACCCCTAAACCATCTTAACACCATGGCCCAGTGCTAGGTAGACTCTGTCCTCTGAAGAGGAAAATGATGAATGTAGGGACACACAAACTCTGAACACAGGACTTGGAGAGTGCTTTCAGAAAGAGACAGACACAGGATCATTCCTTGACTCAGGGACCAGTGACAACAGATTGTCATTTGTTTTGCTTTGACAGTTGTAGTCCCAAAGGACAGAGATTGAGTGTAGAGGCCTGATCAGCCTGCATCATTTCTGTGACCCCTCAGTGATTTCACTTGTATTAGTCTCTGACATTCAAAGAACACTGTCATCGTTCCTAAGTGTTTAAACTCCCAGCTAAGAAAAATACGTTCAGTTCCTTTTGAGGCCCCTGGCCACCCATGTCACAGGGAAGCTGCGTGGAAGGCTACAACTTTGAAGGGCATCCTTAATGGCAATCTTTGAGTGAAGTCAACCCCAGGAAACTTGGTGACAGCTTACATGTTACTGTCCTTTTCTTACTTAAGAAGAACAAAAGGCCACAGCCAGGCCAACCAGTCGCACAGGATGGATCTCAATGACATTTTTATTTCTGAACTTTTCTGATATAAAAGGGCCACCCAAGCAGGCTAGGCAGCAAACGTGAGGAATTTGGCAATAAGGACCCATCTGTGCAGATCTCGGAAAATCCAAAATGATTGGGTAAATTACTGCACATTTCTGCCAAGAGAAATGTTGAATTTTTGTCTGTTCTTAAAGCTTATATTTGCTTTTGTGAGATTTCACCCAAGTTTCTGCCTTTTTTTTCCTCTGCAGCTCGTTAAAACTCCATCTCGTCTTAGCTCTGTCGCTGTCTGTGGTGCACACGATTTGGTGTTACCCAGTCCTCTCTTCCAAGGTAAGAGCTTCACTGCTATTTCTGATGGTCAAGAGAGATGATCAGGATGGTGGAGGGCCCAAATCCAAAAGAATCTCGAGAAATACATGACAGAAAATTTAATTTATTTTTATCTTTAGAGGAAAGTAAGTGTAAACAGACTCGTGAGATTAGTAGTAAGACAGAAATTTGTATGTGACAATAGGTAATTCTGGAATATACTAATTCATTGTGAATTAATTTAAGGGATGTATCCTGCACAAGGAAGTGGATGTTTCAATATAAAATGTTCATATTTTGACTGGAGACAATTTATTCCTTCCACACACCCACTCTTTATCATAGTAGATATTTTACATCAAAATTGTACCAAAAATCCACACAGTGGTCATTTTTCAGAAGCCAAAAGTTTCTTAATTTTACAAAAATGCGAACTTCTTTTCAGGTGAAGGATGTCGGGAACATGTTAGATTCCAATGAAATATTGCCTAAAATATTTACTCACGTATTTATTCAAGAGTGTTGGTGGAGGTCCTAGCTTTATTTCCAGAGCTGCTCAAGACATTCAGAAAAATGATTGCCTTTCTTTGGGGGTATTTATAGCCCTTCTATCTCCTCTGTGCTTGTTTTTATGTCATAATCTTTACAAAATTATCTTTGGCCATTGCTGACACTGTGAACTTTAACTTCACTAAAACTTAACCTGTCACAATGTAATTACTGAGCTCCCAGCAATTTGAGGAAGAGTTTTAGGATAAAGAGAGGTCACAGGAATTCCAAGTGGCAACTCCTTCAAGCAATGTGTTCTGGTTATTTATACAATCAGTCTTCTCATTGATCTTCGCATCTGTCATTTTTCTATTTCCTGTTTACTTAAAATAGCTTCTCTCCTGCCTTTCCCTCCTATGAGCGCTCAACACTAATTTTCTCATTGATCCTTTAAGACCCGACATTGATCAAGTGTCTGACTCACGATCCATAAATGGGTATATTCTCTCAAGTGTCTTCCTGATTGCTTTCTATTGTTTGTCCCTAAAGGTTTGCTCGCCACACTTTTGAACAAGAGGCACTTGCCTACTGCTGTTTTCAAATTAAGAATTCTTTCTTCTGAAGTATGTGGAGACCTCCTGGGCCACAAGGCGGTGTCTCTCTTTTCACTGTGTTGGACCTATTTCTAGCTTTGCTCATGAGAACACTGTTCCTGTAACAGGCAGGAAAAGCCATGAATGGTGCTCATGGCAACCCAACTGTTCAGCGTGAGCGATGGTGCTGTCTAATCACAGAGGATTTCATCATTTTGTTCGGAGATTCATGAAGCCCATTAGCTGGGCAGGTGCACAGTATCCTCATGATGAGTAGGCGCAGCTGCCTCCAGATCAGCCAAGTACACCGAGGTCTCTTTAGGGATGACTTAAGGGTCTCGTCACCGGAACTGGCACCTTTCTGGTTTCATAGAAATGGCCTCATGAGTGTTTCTGGAAACAGTCACTTGCTTCCTTTCTGCAATGCTGCATAGGTCACTCTGGCTAGAGATTTAAAATGTACAGCAATTGTCCATTATGCTAACACAGGGGAAAATAGTGGGATTAAACTCAGACGTCTCAATTGTTTATTTTTTACCATAATCAATATTTATGAAACCTTCTTTGACTATTCCCAGATCAAACAGAAATCACACACACACACACACACACACACACACACACACACACACACACACACACACAGACGCGCACACACATGGAGAGACAGAGATGGAGACAGGCAGAGAGACACAGACAGTGACAGAGACACAAAGACAGTAAGAAAGAGACAAAGAGACAGAGAGACAGAGAGACAGACAGAATGCACATCTTTCCCCCAGGGACAGTGGGAAGGTTTGCTTGGGTGCTCTGAGAACTGGAGACCAGTCATTCACCCAGCCAGGGCAAAGAGTTCCAGAGAATCCAATGCTTGACAAGCTTATCACAACCCCCAAATAGCAAAAGGTATAAGTTCTTACTTCATGCTATGTCTCTTCATTTTTAGTAAAATGCTCAGGCTCTTGTTCTACTGGAGCTGAGAAACCAGGACTTGGAGCCAGACACTGGTGAAGAGCATCATCTGCAAGCACATGGTCTCCTCACCTAGAGCTTGGGAGTCCGTAGTAGTGTTAGCTTCACACAGCTCTTTCCTTTGCAGGATAAAATGAAATATCAGGAGGCATGGAGAGTGCATCAGTCAGAGAAGGCTTTATTTACCAAGGTCTCTGCTTTGTCAAGGACAGGATTTGGTTGGCCCAATGCCAGTCATGAGACTTCTTTTGAAACCGTGCAAGAGTTTTTGAAACCTGGCAAGTGTCAGCAGCTCCGACCGGAGCCCTGGATCAAGGCTGCCGCTAGGTCTTAGCAGCTGTGATCAGAGTGAGGCCTTGGCTCTGGCTCTTGGCTTCCTCATCTACACAGTGTGGGACTGAACGGCAGGTTCCTTTGGCCCAGTGTGAGCTCTGAGGATCAGGATCCATTACTTTCACTACTTAGCACTCCAGCACTATGATGTGCTGTCCAGGCCTTGGGCGATGCTGATAACTGAGTACCACAGTCCAAAGCTGACAGAGAGAGTAGGGTCTCACAATGAATGACACCACTTTCTGGAAACCTTGGTGGGCAGCCACAGAAGGAAGCTCAGTATCTCTGATAAACCCAGAGTTGGGTCACCCTGGGAGGGTGTTGCTTGGGTGAATATCTTTTATTTAATTTAATTTTTAATCTTGCTTATAAAGCAGCAGGTTTCCTTTATGGCAGGTCTGTGCATACTTAGGGCAAGAAAAACTTTTGAGATGTGGTGTCACACAGCCAA
>JADRCC010570684.1:0-16274 GCA_019843855.1 Hylomyscus alleni | reverse complement strand
CCCCATTCACAAAAACCACATCAGCAGGTAATAATTTCTTAGGTTGATTTACACACTTTCCTTGTTGTTTGTTTGCTGGTTTTGTTTCAGTGTGATGAAGATGTTTGGGCACTCATTAACTCTATCCTGGGTGCTCCAGGAGTTTAGTGAAGGGTCCATACAAGTGTAGGGGTTGAGCTAGAGGGATGAGGTTCAATCAGGGCCTAGTTTACAGTGTTAGTTTGTGTTTTGTTAAAATGATTTATACAGAGTAACTTGCACAAGTAGAGAACTTTCCCCTTAGTTTGCAAACACTGTGAAAGGTTTTGTTTTTGGTTAATGGTGGCTAGTAATCATTTGATCCAAGAACCAAAAGATGCATGTATATGTATATCTTACAATTTCTAAATTTCTGATTTTTTCAATTTTTTTTTTTTTTTAAAGGAAATGGAAATAGAGCAGCCTTGTGTTACAGAGGTTAAGCGGCATGTGCCCGAGAGCAGAAAGTCGAGATCCAGGTCAGCATCCAGGTAACTTACAGGACGAGCTATGGCTCTGTGATCTGAGGAAACTGGGAAACCTCGTTCGTTACACTGCTTGTTGTTGTTGTTGTTGTTAAATAGGGTCTTATTATATAGTCCTGACTGGCAAGGGACTCAGTGTATATACTCGGCTGGCCTTGCATTCCCTGTCCGGAGCTCTTGTCGGTGCAGGTGTTCACTCCCGCACTGTGGCCTCTCTTAAACTTATTATGTGCATCTTCCCCTTCTTTCCATCTCCTTACTGCAAACTTAACAGGTCACCAAAAAGGAGAAGATCTAGGTCTGGCTCTAGGTCTCGGAGATCCCGCCACCGTCGCTCTCGGTCTCGGTCCAGGGATAGGCGGCGACACTCACCTCGCTCTCGATCTCAAGAAAGACGGGATCGAGAAAAAGAGAGGGAACGGCGGCAGAAAGGCCTCCCTCAGATCAAGTCAGAAACTGCGAGTGGTAAATAGTGAATCTGTCTTCATACTTTATTGGTTTTTTTTCCCTGCTGTGGGTTTAAGATGTTTTATGACTGTTAGCAAAGCCATAAATGATACGTTATCATCATGGTCAAGTTTTATTCTGAGTAGGGCTTCTGTAGGTATGTCTAACTTATGTACTATACAGTCTTTCTAGTACTTCTGTACACTTGAGGTGTGTCTTTCCACTAGCACAGCTACTTCCTTCTTTGATGAAGATTCAGTAATTTATAGACTGGGTTAGCTTGGGTGTCATCATTTTTAGAACATATAAAGTAGGCATATTGTTGTTGTAAATCATTAACTATTATAGTTTAAATCATAATGGTGATGAGTAGGTATTTAAAATGAGGCTCATGCACAGGAGACACCATACAAAGAAACAACGCACTGAAGCTAGAAGTGGGTGCTGGGTCACTTAGGTCCCAGCCTTGTTCTGTCCTGGCTGGCACACAGTCACTGCTGTTAGGGCCTGAGACTTCATGGGCATCATTAGGTCTAGTCACAGAGCGACTATTGCTTTTCCAATTCTTGTGTCCTAGTTTAATTTCTAAATACCTACTTTTTTAAACTTTGTAAATGGGATTTCCTGTTTAAACTTTTGGCATCGTGATGCCATGTAGTAATGACACTTAATAATATGTAGTGCCCTGGGCGGTGGTGGCGCACGCCTTTAATCCCAGCACTTGGAAGGCAGAGGCAGGCGGATTTCTGAGTTTGAGGCCAGCCTGGTCTACAGAGTGAGTTCCAGGACAGCCAAGGATACACAGAGAAACTTGTCTTGAAAAACCAAAAGAAAAAAAATGTAGTGCTGCTGGATGAAGTGAGTGTTTTAATCACTAATTTACTTTCAGTTTGTAGTACCACACTATGGGTGGGACAACTGGACAAAAGGACTACTCAGCAGGATGTTGCCAGTCTCTTAGAAGAGTTTGGTCCAATTGAATCAATTAATGTGAGTACCTATTGCTAATTAAGCAAGATGGGCTCTTGAGGTTTTGAGGCTGAGGTTTTGAGCTCTCAGCTGCAGGCTCCCTTAACATTCTGTGCAGTAGATGTTTCTTAGACAACGGTGCTTACATTAAAATACCTTTAGGAAAGTAACAAAATGTGTACAGTTTAATTAAGACCAAACTTGAATTGCCAACATTTAACCCCATAGGCTCTTACCTGTTTCGGTGGTGGTACTTGGGGGCTGAAATGTTGTACATGCTCTTAGTGCTTGGGCTCTCCCTTGGACTGCAAAGCGCTGGTGAGAAGGGGCCCGGCTCTGGCCGACTATTCTGACCTGGTCTTTCATTTTGCTAGATGATTCCTCCCAGGGGTTGTGCCTATATCGTTATGGTTCATAGGCAAGATGCATACCGCGCCCTGCAGAAACTGAGCCGAGGAAACTATAAAGTGAACCAGAAATCCATAAAGGTACATCTTTTTCATTTATAAGAGGGTTTAATGTGTAAATATATTGTTGTTGGGGGTTTTCTTTTCAGCTATAATTTTGCTGCTCAGGAATGGCTTGAGACATAAAAGCTACCCCGGAAAAAACAGTAACAACAATAACAAAACAATAATGTTAGTTGACGTAAAATTTTATGTAGCAATTTTCTTAGTTTGTTTATTTATTTATTTTATTTATTTACTTATTTATATGAGTGCACTGTAGCTGTCTTCAGACACACACCAGGAGTGTGCAGATGATTGTGGGCCACCATGTGGTTGCTGGGAATTGAACTCAGGACCTCTGAAAGCTCAGTCAGTGCTCTTAACCACTGAGTCCTCTCTCCAGTCCTCTTAGTTTTTTTCTTTTCTTTTGTTTGTTTTTGGTTTTTGGTCTTTTTAATGTAGTGTATTCTTATCAAGCTTTTCTTCTCATATAGCTTCTTCCAGATCCCACCTCCCTCCCTAACTCTCCACGCCCCCTCACCCTACCACCAACCCTGGTCTGGAAAACAAGCAATGAAATGAGAGTGGGAAAGCACAGAAAACATCACATCCTCCTCAAAATCAGAAACCAACACACTCAAGCAAAAAGTCACTAAGACAAAAGTGCCCAGAGCAGCTAGAGATAGAAAGTCTACCCCATGCCCCCAAAAAAGAGCTTGTTTGAGTGGTACATGCACTGGGCATGGGGCCAGCTCTGAGGATAATAAACCCAGTTAAACTCCATTGGGAAAACTAATGTTTCTTTTGCAAGCAGATGTCAATTTCAGCAACAACTTGGTTAGAGGTGGAATCCTATGCTGGCTTCTCCATTTCCGAGCTGGTACCCTATCTGGCTTGAACCTGAGTAGGACTTGTGTGGACTACAAGTGTATCAGTACAATTGGAGTTATCCAGCCACTCTTGCTCTTAAAGTATTTCCACCTTCTCTTCCCGGAACCCTTAGAGGAGGGTTTAATGAAGGTAGCCCATTTAGGAGACTGGGTCTCTGTTACTTCCTATCAGTTGCAAGAAAAAGCTTCTCTGGTGATGGCTAGGGCAGGCGCTAGAATGTCATTAGGAGTCAGTTTATTGCTAAACTAACATAGCCTTTTATTTTGTTGTGTTGTGTTTTGAGACAGGGTTACTTTGTGCAGCCCTGGCTGTCCTGGTACTTAGTCTATAGACAAGGTTGGCCTCCAACTCACAGAGATCTACCTATTTTGCCTCCTCTGAGTGTTGGGATTAAAGTGTGCACCACCACCATCCAGCCAACATAAAAATCTTAATTGATATGATTTTTTTAATAAAATGGTAGGAATTTAGCCAGGTCTCTTAATATATACTAGGTAACCGTTATACCACCAACCACCTTATTTATTTACTTATGTACTTATTTAGAAATGAGTCTCATACAACCTTGGCTGGTTTTGAACTCTAGATCTTCCTCCTGAGTACTGGAATTGCAGCATGTAGTATCACATCTGTATAGCTCTAATTGGTGCTTTAAAGATGTTTTCTAGTAAAATATTTTCTTATATAAAAATGTGGATATTTCACAACTTAAGGTTTATCATCCCTTCTTAGAATTAACTGTGAAAACAAATATCAACAAAGGTAAAGAAAATTAGAAGTACATGGACGGGGCTGGTGAGATGGCTCAGAGGGTAAGAGCACTGACTGCTTTACCAAAGGTCCCGAGTTCAAATCCCAGCAACCACATGGTGGCTCACAACCATCCGTAATGAGATCTGATGCCCTCTCCTGGTGCGTCTGAAAACAGCTACAGTGTACTTACATATAACAATAAATAAATAAATGTTTAAAAAAAAAAAAAGAAGAAGAAGTACATGGACAACCGCCCTCCAAGGAGTCAGATTCAGTGCTGTTGCAGTTACTGCCTGATTCTACTCTAATGCAGACTGCAAAAGGATGTTGCCCTATATGTAGACTCTGAAAAGTGGTATCCAATGTGTTGGGCTTCTCCTCAATGAAGTCCTTCTCTCTGCTGTGTGCTGGCTGTGGTGAATGTGGAGAGATTTCTATCCTGAGACACAGTGGGAAGACAGCAGAACCGTTAGTTGGATTAGTGAGGAGAATCTGCACTAGTCTAGGCTGCTTCTGGCTGCCCAGGTCAGAGGAGTAGAATGATGGGCAGTAGTGAACTGAAGCTTTATGTATGACCCTTTCCCCTTCCTTCCTGTATTTCGACCAAATTGTAGATTGCCTGGGCCTTAAACAAAGGAATAAAGGCTGACTATAAACAGTACTGGGATGTTGAACTTGGTGTCACTTACATTCCATGGGACAAAGTCAAAGCTGAGGAGCTGGAGAGTTTCTGTGAAGGAGGCATGTTGGACAGTGACACACTTAACCCAGGTAAGCAGACTGTCACTGACAGGTCACAGTCATGGAACCAAAGTTTATACTTTGCTTAAGTCCCAGGCAGGAGACTGCCTCTGTTGAAAACTGAAGCCACTGTGATCCTTGTCTGTATAGCCCGGTCAGTGGAGGGGTCCAGACACTATAGATACTATGAGGCTCGTGGTTAAGCAGAGCTCTGCACAGAAAGCAGACTACTGAGTCCCCGATGCACATCATCAGAACAGAACACTTCAAGCACAGAAGCAGCTTAGGTTTGGGCTCTGTGATTATAGAGATGCTGTACTAGGAAGACATGGTGACATTCGACTCTGTGTTAGGTTTTAATCCATGCTTCAGGAAATTGAGTTGTTTGTAGTACAAATGTTACGAGTGCCAAGTTAGAGGTCAGATTGCTGTGAGAATAAAGGATGTGTAGAGTGTTGATATCCAAAAACAAACATGCCTACCTCCTTGGTTGACGCCCACTGCTTTCACTTAAAGGAAGGAGCCACATTGTATTTCTCATCAGGCAAATAAGCCTACCATGCCCAGGCATGTGCTCATGGCCAGGATAAAAAGATGAAGTCAGTGGAACCCTGGAAGTCATGGTCCTAGGAGGTTTTATTGATGACATAGAAGATTACTAGTCAGTTTTGCCCTGGGATGCAGAATGAAAAGATAGCTTTCTGGATTTTCCTTCCTTAGAAGATACCAAAAGAGGTAGAACAAGTTGTCAGTTTTTAATATCAGGGAGTGACTGAGAGGATAGCTTTAGAACTGAGCACATCTGCTGGATCCATCTCTTCGCCCACATTTCTAATCTTTACTTTTCATCTTTATATATTTAAAGTTATACGTGAAAATGGTAAACATTTATTGTTACAATCTTTAATTCACAGATTGGAAAGGCATCCCCAAGAAGCCTGAGAATGAAGTTGCCCAAAATGGAGGTGCCTGTGCCTCCCACACAGAGCCAGTGTCGCCCACGCCTGTGCCTGCGCCTGCGCCTCCCATGCCTGTGCCTGGGCCTGCTCCCATAACAGTGCCACCTCCACAGGTGAGCTTTTGAGGACATGGCTTAAACCTTCAAAAGTCTAAAAGACTGCTTTTCAAATCTTACTATCCTGCCTGAATAGGCAGGTATAGCAGTTTTCCCTATTTTGGTATTAAATCTCTTTGTAAACTCCAGTTTTTTCTCATAAATGTTAATAAAACCCAATTAAATTTAGATTGTTCTGAACTCTAAATACACACACCCACGCCCAGCCGCTTTGTGGACGGTGGAATCATTTCATAGTTGTTTGCTGCTGTTGTTGTTGCTGTTGTTGGTTGGTTGGTTGGTTGGTTGGTTGGTTGGTTGGTTTTTCAAGACACGGTCTTGCCACATAGCCCAGGCTACCCTCAAGCTTGCACTTTTCTGTCTCAGTTTCCCAAGTTCTAGGACTACATGACCTGATATGCCTACCTGGCTTATTGATAACCTGCACATTGCATTTGTTAGATGTTTGATAAGTATCAGACACCGTCACTGAATATGTATTAACTCACTTAATCTCATACTTATTTCCAGTTTAGAAGGCTTAAGTAACCAGGAAGGCACTACAGGCCATTTGACTCTAGGATCATTTATCTTAGCCTACTGCATAAATTGCCAGCTATCCTTTCTTAGACATACATTTCCAATTTTTTAAAATTTCAGGCTTGGAGTATTTTTAGATCTATTACATGCTGTCAGAACACTAATTGGTGCCAAGCAGAATGGCCATCTTACAGGAGAGAGCAGAGCTTAGAGTTACAGCACTTAGGTAGGCACAGGTTGCCAACTTACTATCTTTTTATTCTAGTAGATGTGGTGGTATAATGAAAATTTAAAAGCACCTGCTTTTATTGTCTTGGCACACATATACTGTATTTGAAAGCAGCTAAGCATGTCTTTCCTTTTTCTTTCCAGGTCCCACCCCATCAGCCGGGCCCTCCTGTTGTTGGTGCTCTGCAGCCGCCTGCGTTCACTCCTCCTTTAGGAATCCCCCCTCCAGGCTTTGGCCCTGGTGTTCCTCCTCCTCCTCCTCCTCCACCATTTTTGCGCCCAGGATTCAACCCAATGCATTTACCACCAGGTACACCGACTTGACTGAGAATACTCTTTTAGGCTCTGAGATACAGTCATGTAACAGGCATTGACGTGATTTTTCTTATTCTAGGTTTTCTTCCTCCTGGACCCCCACCTCCTATAACTCCACCAGTATCCATTCCTCCACCTCACACTCCACCAATAAGCATCCCAAACTGTAAGCATGTCTTTCCTCTATGCTGACTTGACGTCTTGGAGTTGGGTAGGAGGGGAAGTGAAGAAATAGGAGGGTCTGTAGTCTGGTTGCAGATTGTTGACCGGGAGCATGACTAATCACTCAGCTTCACATGTCAATGTGATTATTCCTTAGCTACTATCGCTGGTATAAATGAAGACACTACAAAAGACTTATCTATTGGAAATCCCATTCCAACAGTGGTGTCTGGGGCTAGAGGAAATGCCGAGTCTGGTGACAGTGCGAAAATGTATGGTTCTGCTGGGCCACCTGCTGCACCCACGAATCTGCCCACCCCTCCTGTAACCCAGCCTGTGTCACTGCTTGGTAAGTTAATTATTCTTTTATTGTTACTTTTTTTCCCCCTTCAAGTTTGGCTTTTTAAAAATACTGTGAATTTTGGCAAAGTAATCCCCAATGCAGTGTTCCTTTGAGGAAGACCTTAAATGATTTGAGCAGTTCTTTACCAGGTGGCCTTATGCCTAGCTGTCCTGAATAAAGCATTTCCATCTGCATGTGTTAATTTGGGGTATAAATTGATTAATTCTGTGAAAGGCATTGTTATAATCATGTTCTTGATGAATATGATTCCACACTTGCAGTTCCAGCAGCTGGTTCCTTGTAGATATTCCCCTCTTATCTATCTAGCTCCTGGACTTTGGGAGCTTTTAAAGTACATAGACTGACAAACACATATCTATGATAATCCTAGCAGAATGGCGCTTTCTGAGTGAGGGCTGTACAGTTGAGGTGGAGCTGAGCCTTTCTCACTGGCTCCTTGGTTTTCTTCTGCTGGAGTTGCTCCTTTCCACAGCCTCACCACTGCAGTCAGGGGAGGTACAGCCTAGCTTTACAGCTATCCTTATGTTACCGACTTGCTTCACATCATAGAGATTTTATAATAGACCATCTTTTAAGGTAATAAATCATACTTGAAGTGTATTACCAAGAATAATTAACATTTGATTCTCCTAATGGGAAATTAGTTCTTGTGAGCATGCGTCTGTTTTATTTTCAGAGGTAGGTGTGTGTGTGTGTGTGTGTGTGTGTGTGTGTGTGTGTGTGTGCGTGCACATTTGCTCTCAGAACCTTATGTAGCTTTAGAAAAGAATCAATTGGCAACCTGAGATACGGGACTGGGTATGTTGATTTCAGATAAAGCACTTTACTCTTTACCAAGATCTTCTGGATTGAAACGTTTCTTTGTTGCATGAAGCTCATTTATGATAAACACTCCCAATTTCTTTTCAAATGGCTGTATTACTATCCTTGTTCAGGCTACACTTTAGGACTTATAATGAACTTTACTTTGAATTTCCTTAGTAAACAGGGAAGAGAATGTTAGAGAAAGCTCTGGGAAGGTGATTTGTTTAATAAAGGGTGCTTTGATTCTTACCCTGTATGGGAATGGCAGAGAAGCACCTGGGACACCAGCATTGCCTGGACTCACTTGGATAGGACCTTTTTCATATTTCTAATGTGCTTGCATAAGAAAGAATCTTAGAATCTGAATCAGATGCAGTTTTCTAATCAGCCCCCCCACACACATCCTTTCCACCTGTGCACATCTCTGCCTTGGAAAACAGTCCCGTCTAAGGTCCGTAGTTGTCAGGCTGACTGTAACTTACAAACTTGTGTACACTTGTGATTTTCTTTGAACTTCATAACTTCACTCAATGAGTTTTTATAATCTCCCAAGAGTTTGCTAGCCACTGCTTATAAGTACTGCTCCTGTTTGAAGTGAGCGCCTGCCTCTATTTACCCCAGATCCTGAAGACCCTACCCTTTATTTCTTACCACCACTGAACAGACAACCTTTGCAACCAACATGAAATAAAACAAAGTTTGTAAGCTTAAAATTTTCATGTGGTAAGCACAGCATGGCTGAAGAACACCGAATCTCCCTCCACGGTTTCATTGCCTCTTGACCTTTGTGTGTGTCCTTCCCCTCACAGGATGGAAGGTCATGAGAGAGGTCACTGGTTTCCATGAGTAAGGGGGGTAGGTAAATGAGTGACTTTTAACAATGCAGGGCTCTTCCCTTTTGATCGTCTTTGTCTATAGCTTTTAAGATAGAATTTGAAATTTGAAGGTAGTATCAAGTCCTGGAAGGTTTAAAATTTTACATAAGATAAAAATGGAAACTATTTTATTAAAATAAGTACTTTAAACTAACATTGAATAGTCTAGTTTCCGTTAACAGAAGGAAAATCTTGTGCATGCCTTCAGTCAGAAATCTGGAAACATGCTGGGCTCTGTGGCACTGTACACCCAGAACTCGGGAGGCTGCGGTCCAAGGATCTTGAGTTGGAGACCAGCCTGAGCTACATAGCAAGCCCCTGTCTCTAAGAAAGAAATCTTGAAACAGCAAAGATAGTCATATAAATCCTGACCTTTCAGAGAAATAAGCTTTGGTTTTCTTATTACTACAAAGGTTTAATCAGAAGTTTACTATGAAAGCATTCTTGACCTGATTTCCACATTGTAGTAGAGCGAGCCCTTTGCAGAGGTGAGTGGGTGTCCACCCTGAACTACCATTGTACTCATCCCAGGGCTTCTGGCGTGGTAGGAGTAGGCCCCCTCACCCCATTTTAGCACTCTTCTCTGGCCTTCGTTTGCCATCTCTCATTGTCATCTGTCACAAGAATCACAAAGGAAGCTGATCTTTGGACATAACCTGTCACCCATAAATGTGAAAGAACTCACCCATACCTCCTCCTGCTCGACAGGGCTGAGCTTTTTTTTTAAAGTGAGGTGGTTTTTTGTTGTTGTTGTTGTTGTTGTTGTTGTTTCCATGTGCATTCAAATAAAGGAGAATTTATTCAGAAGCATCACAGTTCCACCACTTTGATTGAGGAACGCAAGAACCCCACTATGGTGTCACAGTACCAGTGGACCGCAAGCTGGGTGCAGGTGTTGTTAATTCCCCTTGTGGGAACGTAGGGACTAGGTGTTCCCCGTTTCCTTCGTGCTTTTCCATAAGACTGTCAAAAGAAATGTTGTATTGACCAGAACACTAAACCTAGAGGCTAATGCCGAAGTCCCATTTCCTCATCTGTAAAGGGGACACACCAGGGAGTGGTGATGATTCAGTGGCTAACACAGAATGCCTGCCACCTGGGAGGTACTTAGCTGTCACAGGTAAGAAACTCTAAGCGCACTGAGGACTGAGGACATCTAGAGACAAGCGCTATCTCCACAGTCTGCTGACTCTGCTGGGCTCTGACTCATAAGCTCTTGTGTGTTCTCAAGTAGAAAGCACGCTGTGAACAAGTCTATCTTTGTATAGTTGCTTGTGCTTTTTAAGGTACATAAGATCACAAGTATTCAAGCTCCAGTATTTGACATACTCAGAAAATTCGTTAAATCATAGCAGCATTTTATTTTATAACACAACTCAGTATTGCAGGCCTTTCTCCAGTGGTCTTTCTGCAGTCTTCCCAGTAGGTTCTTCCACGTTTCTAATGTGTGCCAGGAGTTTTGAAGCAGCACAGGCTTACTAGATGTTAAGCAGGCCAAATGTTATGTTGATGCCTAACTAAAGGAAAAATAGCCAAGTGCCTTGGGATTTTTTGCTACTGAGAACTTTCTGTCATCAGACTTGAGGTTAAATGTTAGTTTGGAGATTACAGCCTGCTGCTAGAGCTGAGCTTAGGTGCCTCTCACCCCCCCCCCCCCCCACCCCACCTCCCCCAAAAAAAAGAAGAAAAGAAAAAGCTCTAAATTTGGAAGGATCCAAGCTTCCATAATTTTTTTTAGAGCATTTTGATTCTTTTAATAGTACTGATCATCTGAAAGTCTAAATGACTAGGCACACGACCATTATTCCTTATTACTAGATTTTAAAGAATACTAGATTTAGTATCTCATGGGCCAAAGTAGCTGAAACCCATAGTGCTTTGTCAAAGCTAAGTATGGCATCTGCAGTTGTCAGTCATCTAGGAGAGAAGATGGATGGTGGCAGTTTCAGTCTTTGTTTTGATTGTATAAACATCTGTGTTTACCTTCGGAACCTTTGTATGATATGTACTGCTAACATGATGTACAGCATATTTATTAAAAAGTTAATTGTAAATGTAAAGTTTGGGTTACTTTGGTGTTCCAAACAATAAAAAAAAAAGTACACAAAAAATGTGTTTGTGTTACCTATCTGTCCTGTGTTACAAGGATATCCAGAATATGTTTCAAGACACAAACTCTGCCAGCTGGAATTGATTCCTTTTGTGGGTTAGTAAAGCTTCTCCTGACAGTCACATCACTTGTCCATTCCTGTTACAAACGGACTCTCGTTTCTCACCCTTCCTGCTTGTGTCACACAAGTGCAGATGGTGACGTTTATACATGACATCTCACTTCTGAGAGTAGTCTTACAAATGTAAGGTTACTTTTCCTTAAAGCAGGACTCAACACGGGATGGCTCGTTAGCTGAGTTGCTGGTGTATGGGCTGGCACACTTCAGACCCTATGTAGCTGCAGCAGGCATTGAGTTGATCTGAGATTATGGCTTCTCAAGAAAAATTGAGGTTTCAATTGGTTTGCAAATTATATAAAATATGTTTGATCTTATATTAAGAGCCCTAAAATGTACCTAGAAGATTTTTACCTATATTTTGGTATTGTTTGAAAATGGGTATTTGATTTCTGTTGGTTTAACTGTGGATTTCTCTGCTCAGTCTCTGTCTTGAACTTTATAATTTTTATAACTAGCAATTTTAAACAATATTTAAATTAGAACATTAAAACACAATCTGTTATTTGTGTACCAGTTATTAATATTAAAGAACAGACTATCAAGAGAAAATTAGAGAAATTATATTTTTTTAAAGAGTAATACCTAGTTTTTAAAAACAATGTCTGCATTTTAATACTTTTAAACTAAACTTTAATATGGTTATACTAAATTACAAGCTAGGAGGATATACCAAAAAGCCCATTGACACTGTCTTGAAAGCCTTAAAAGTACCTACCTAAATGTGGTTCTACTAGTAGCTTGGAAGTGTTGCTTACAGCGCTTCAGCTTCATATGTACAATGTTTTCAGTGAGTGATGCAAAAAGAATTCACTCTGCAACAGAAATGTGCCTAGGATATGAAATTTTATACATAAATACAACATGTTATCTCAAAAGGCAAAGCATGTCAAGCAGAACACGAGGAAAATCTTATATGAAACCTCCAGGTGCTACATTGTCTCCTCTCCCCCCCCCCCCCCCAGGCTGTCATTACCTACCTGGTGTTAACTAGCCTGAAGTAAGCCCCGCACCTTCTTTCTGAGGGGCACCTTGAGAGTGGGAGGGCAGAAACTTGGGGATCTAGATAGGATTTCATAAACACAGGTGATTCTACTAACACTAAAAGTACCTACAGAAAGTTGATAATGGAAACTTAAGTTTTGTCAAGTTTACTACCCAGTAGTGAAACATATTTTAACTCCTAGTTATTGTACTTATCCGTGAAGTACTTAGCAAGTAGCACATGGATTAATTTTTTAAAGTACTTATAAATGGTATAGGCTAATTAGCCATACAATGTCTATTATTTTGTTTAGAAAAAAAAATTCAGAGCATCTTTAAAAGATTGCTGACACTCATATTTCATTTAAAGTTCTTGCATCAGTATATAGTATCCCATTTGCAAAAGTAGGTGAGACATTGCAATGTGTACCTTCTTCCAGTTCCTCTGAAAGAGCTTGTGGTAGCATGTAAGGTCCTGCTAGTAGCAGTGAATGAAATGTGCCATCTCTCTCATTCTTGAAAATTAGCTCAAGTTTTCACCAGCTTTCAACACAGTATTGCCTGGGGGAAGTTCTCAAAGAAAAAGCCCAAAAATACTGTGAATTGGTGAGTCTAGGGTAGGAAACCCACATGTGGATTGTATTCTTGTGCCAGCTTTCTGAAGGTAGGATATCAAAACAGGAAATGCCTTTTGTTGATTGGTTGATTAAATAAATACATGTGTGTATATTTACCTACAGATCAGCAGGGATCTGTTGAGAAATTAAGGGTCATTGGTAGTAGACTGGAGGAAGACAATTCAATATACTGGCTTTTGTGTACTGTTTCCTGGGTTGGATTCCCAGCAGTACAAATAAAGAAGAAAATGAGTGGCTGGTAAAAGTTTCCTCATGTATAAGAAACACTACCCACCTACCCACCCTGCCCAGTGGAAAATACTACAGTGACCATTCTGTTGGTCACAGTTATAAAAAAAAAAAAAAACAGTGATAAGACAATTGCAGTTAGAAATAGAAGATAAGGGAGGAAATGCAATGTTTTCAAAGTTCAAGATCTCTAGGATTTTATGTTGAAAAGATTCTCACCACTTTGGTACCTGTAGCCTCTACTCTCATCTGGGGAAATAAGATTGTTACCACCTCTGTAACCACCATCCCAATATGAGTGTTACTCAAGGGTCCATGCCTCCTGAGGACCTATTCTGTACTAAGATCCTTCTGGGTACTAAAGAGAGCAGGAGGCAAAGTGAGATCTATCTCCCTAGTGTGTCTGTTCCTGTGGAGAATAAGTAATATCACATGGGGCCCTTGCATTGAAGAGAAGAAAGTAAAGGTGTGCTAGTGGGTAAAGATACTGGAATGCACTATTGCCATTGTCAATAAGATGGCCAGAGTGGGTATTTGGAGGAAGTAGCTTTGAGAAAGAAACCCAAGTAGAGGATAAAGGAAAATAAGCCACGTAAGTACTGATATCTGGCATTTCAGGCACACCAGCGAAAGCAACCTGGATTAAGAAGCAACTTTATTGCCTGGAGGAACCACAAGGACTGGTAGAGATGGAATAGAGCAGTCCCAGAGAGACTGACCGAGGAATGTAGGGGAAACTGTGGCCATCGAGTATGCAGTAGAAATAGTGCTGGGTTCTAAACGTTTAAAGAACAAACTGGGAGCTGGTTAGAGAATAGTGGCCCCATATGGATGGCACAGCAGTTTGTGATCTGGATGCATTTTGAAGGTAGGCCCTTCAGAACTGTCCTACTTCTTAAGTATGCCATGTGAAAAGAATAAAAAACAATCAAATGTGCACGTGTCACATGTAAGTAAACGAGCAGTTGGTGCTGAGACTTTATTCTTGAGATGATCAGATCTGCAAGAGTGGGTGGTGCCCATTGTGTGTGTGTCGGGGGGATGTTATTTACAAGTATACTGGATAAATTCTGGAGAGATGCATTCATATGCCATGAAGATAATGTCACAGACCTATAGACTTACAGAAACAGAATTGGTAAATGGACATAGTTCGAGAATGTTTAAACATTTCACAGTTGCAAATAAGGTGCTGACAGATGAAGACATTTCTCTTTGACAGCTCTAAGCAGTTATGCATTTATTTAATCAGTTGCTGGAGAAACTGAAGCATAAGGAGAAGTAAGCTAAGGTCCCATAACTGTACTTGTTAGAGTTAAAGTGAAGATAAGCTCGCTCTAATGGGAGCTTGCCATTTCAAGCCACTCTTGCACTGTTTTGTCCAGCAGAGGGTAGTGAAAACATGTAGCCAGTGGGCTAGAACACAGCAAAGTACTCTGGAGGCCATGCCAGGGCAGAGGGGAAGAGAGGCTCTCCCAAGTGCCACCATTGGCTCAAAACTCCTAAGTCTTGCTT
Organism: Hylomyscus alleni; assembly: GCA_019843855.1. Classification (NCBI taxonomy): domain Eukaryota; kingdom Metazoa; phylum Chordata; class Mammalia; order Rodentia; family Muridae; genus Hylomyscus; species Hylomyscus alleni. The sequence continues at coordinate 1,586 of JADRCC010570684.1, read as the reverse complement.
TGGTGGCTTAGAGCTGCGATCCCAAAACCCAGGACATAAAAGCAGGAGGATTCTAAGTTTTAGGCCAGCCCGTAACAATAGCAAGATGCTGTCTCATAAAGCAAAGTGCTGAGCCCTTGGCATTTGCCCTTAAGAAAATGAAGGCTGTTGTGAGTTAGTTTCCCTGGAATGATAAGTTTGGGCATGTAGGGACAGAAGAGAATGGGGTGATGAGATGGCTGTAGACATGGTGGGTTTAAATCCCTGGGGAGAGTTATTTTATAAGAACACATGGTTGAATGCTGACAGATGGCAGAGAAAGGGTTATCTTGGTTTTTATTCATAAATAGTGAGTGATTCTGGAAAAGCTGATACAAGGAAGAAGGGTGCAGTAGGTTAATAGGAAAGAGTAAATGAACCCGGCTGTCATAGATGCAAGAAAACAAAAGGACAAAATGTTGTTTTGCAAAAACCAAGTACAATAAAAATAGAAAATGGTGTGTTCATATAATGGAAGATTATTTGATAAGAAGTAAAGTACATGCTCTCGTGCTACACGACTTGGATGAACCTTGGAAAAATGCCAAGTGGAAGGAGCCACTCACAAAGGACTACGTATTGTATGACCTTGTATGATTCCATTTTATGAAATGTTGGTTAACAGGCAAGTTCACAAATAAAAAGTAGCTGGGTGGGCTGGGCTCAGGGAGGGAGGTGACAGTCAGTGGAGCAGGCTCTCTTCCCGGGATACATGCAGAAACCATTGGCTTTTAAGCTTTTGTATGAGCATATTAGAGAATGTGGGAATGTTATCTTACAAAAGTTATCAAGTGGATTAGCTAGAAATGAACTGACTGGGGAGAAGCATTAGCCTATGAAATAGATGCCCTGGGTGTGGGAGTGTGTGTTGGGAAAATGTAAGGTTGCTGGGCAGAGGAGAACACATGTTCTTGTATTTAAGAAGTCTCTTGAGGAGACCAGTCAGTATACTTGGGGTTGAAGTGACTTGAAGCCATGCTCAGACTCACATTTAAAATGAATATTGGGGATCAAAGTGTAGTTCAGTGGGAGGGCCTGTGATTAGTCCCAAATGCCACAAATTTTTTTAAAATAGCAAAAGGTGTTGGGGCTTTTCTAGGTAGCTCTGAGGAGGAGAATCAGGGACTGAGGGGGACATTGAGGTGTAGGCTTGGCAGGGTTGAGGTTGTTGAGGACATAATCTCAGGGAGGAGCGTGGGCAGGGTGTCCTGAATGTGAGATGAGTAATTCCTAGTGATGAAGACCTCCTTCCCTGCTAGAGGTGAGGCAGTGGCTGGAAATGCCTGTAAAATGCTTGGTTTTCCAGTAAAGTGGAAGACTGGGTTGGTCAAGTAGAGATGGCAGAACAGATTCTTTGCCTTGCTTACTGGTTCTCCCAGCCCTCACCTCTGCACATGGAGATCCCTGCTGTTCTTTTAAAGATCTATTTAAGCTGTGCCCTCTGTGGGCTTCAGCTGAAAGCTCTTGTGTTCATGTGTCCTTTTCACCCTCAGAAATTTCTGCTGTGGATTGGCAGCCTGCCACCTGCCCCTAAGCCCTTCCATAGATCTCTTCTGCCATGGCAATGT
>JADRCC010570682.1:3948-17074 GCA_019843855.1 Hylomyscus alleni | reverse complement strand
ATGTTGAAGCTTATAAGACAATTTAAAGGAAGGAGTACTTGAAGAATCTGTTACCACACGAAAATCAGCTGTGTCTTCTTAACTCGGCCTCTCCTTGCTTTGTGATACTTGGGAAGATTCTCTGCCTTCTGTCCACCCTAAAATTCATCAATTTCACCAATTTGAGAAATAAATGGGGCTGGAGAGATGGCTCAGCTGCTAAAGGCTAGGCTCACAACCAAAAATATAAGAGAAATAAGTGTATCCTTTTAAAAAATGTATTCTTTTAAAAAATAGTGTTGAGAACTTTGCAATTTTAGCACAGGATGATTGAAATTATTCTGTCCATGAGCCCCTAACCTAGTTTACTGAGAGTTCCACAGCTGGCTCTTACCTCCGTCACTAACACTCCCTCCCTGGCGACCTCGGATGCCCTCACCTCCCCCACCCCTGTGTTCTTATTTGTTGTTGTGATGTCAGGAGGTCACTGACCTGCACACCAGAACCTCTGAGAGGATTAAAAGCAAACCATTTACCTAGCCAGGGCATGGTGGCTCATGCCTGTAATCTGGGTACTTGGGAGAGGGAGGTAGAAGGATGAGAAGTTCAAAGGTCAACAGCTACAAATCGAGTTCAAGACCAGCCTAGGCTATATGAGAACTTCTCTCAAAAATGAAAAAGAAAGATAGGAAGTGAGGGGGGAGAAAGAAGGAAGAGGAAGGGAGAAAAATAAACAAAGCATTTTGGATACACACACAAACATGTGTGTGTGAGTGTGTGTGTGTGTGTGTGTGTGTATTTCACCTCTTCTGCATCCCTGACACTGGCACCTGGAACAAGTAAATGGGGATGGTTTTCAGTTTCAGTTTCTCAGAGACACTGACCACTAATGCTAAGGTTTCTGACCTTTGAAAGGGACGTCAATCCTAACCACCAGTGCACGCAGATGGTGGCAATGGGTATCCCACGCTGTCCATCACACATGCCAACCCAGCTCATCTCACACACGGCCAGTGGTCGCAGGATTCACTTTACTTGCGAAGACGAAGACGCTGAGACGCTGCTAAGTGAACTGGCCACAGCAAGAGCTGCAAGCAGCAGGGCCAGGACCAGAGCCCAGTTCGCACTCCGACCCTAGCGTGCATACCTCTGCAATCCTGGAACAACACTCACACGGATGCTCATAGGCCACAGCTATGTGGGGTCAGCCTACCCCTGCTCACCTTAAGGTGTTCTTACGGTTTTTCAAAGAGACTAAGGGAAAGAGTAACTCCCTATCATACTTTTTAAAGCTTCTCTTTTCCCTCCCAAGGTAAGAAAAAAGTCTGGGCACAGGAAGAAGGGGGACTACTTTAGAGAACTGGAGAAGACTCCCAGGAGTCTGTTCTTAAACCCTGGGGAGGTGTTTTCCAGAACCAATCCCACCCTACCCCCACCCCCAACTGCTGCATTGAGACCTCCAGAACATAGGGGGCTCCAGAGAGTGAGCCAGCCTGAAAGTAAGTCAACAAGTCGAAGGGAAGAGACCATAGAGCAACAGACACACTCACTCAGTCCCTGTGGGCATGGAAGCCCCTAGAAGTAGTGATCCCTGAATTCCGATTGCCTTTGGACCCTTCAGTTAGGCAAAGCTTTTGTAGTCTTCCCTCCTTGTTTTGTGTGTGCACCCTAGCCTATCGTAATTGGGCTCTTCCTTTAATCACCAGAACTCTGCCTAAGACAGGCTGAGGAACTCGTGGAAGTTAACGGTGCAATTTCTCCGTTTAAATCATGGAACACTTCTTATGAGCTCAGTAATCCACTGGGGTGGGGATGGGGGGGCACAGAGGCAGATGACACCCTGGAGAGTGAGGGAGGGACAAAAAGATAAGCAAAGCCACTAGCAAATGACCTCCCTGCCCCGCCCCCGGCCCCCAGTTTCCTTCTGTGAACTGACCCAAGGCATCATGTCCCTGCCTAGCCTAACGCAGATGTGCTTGTTATCACGTGGCAAGCCAGGTGCCCGTGAGATCCAGCTTCTTCCCTTCCCACCTCCCTTCCCTTCCTCTGTGACCCCTGGGCGGAAGCACCCTGTGACCCCACCCTGTGACCCCTGCTGATTTTGGGGGAGTGACAGTAGTGACAGGTGTGGCTTAAAGACTTGCTTGGGCTCCACACCCAGGCAGGTCCATCATCTGCTCCCAATGGAACCTTCCTTCTTTTCTCCTTTCTGTGGGACAGCTTGGCTCTACCACCTGATGCCCTGTCCTCTCAGAACCATGAAGATAATGAAAATAGAAGCTCCCCTCTCTTTGAGGCAGGATCTCACTACATAGACCAGGCTGACCTGGAACTCACAGAGATCCTCCTGCCTCTGAGTCCCTCGTGCTGGAAGTAACCATACTCTGCAGCCACCCACACCTCCTTACATGAGACCCAAAGCCACCAACCACTGAGAGCGTCCCACACCACAACTTATCAACCAGACCTGACCCATTTGCCCACAGGTCACTCACTCCCATGACAATCGAGAAAGGTGGGTTTGGCATCAACCAGCCACTCTCCTTTTGCTGATGTGAGACAGTTCTTCCAAAGCCAGAGCGAAGCTGGTATCAGTTTAGAAGGAGGGAAGGCTGGAGTCTGCACCAGCCGCTAACCATCTGACTGTGACCCAGGGGTCCCTGTGAATCTGTCTCGGCATAGATGGGCCGTGGACTTGAAGACCCCTCGGCTCTGCACCCTTCACCTGGGATTGCTTGCTGCTAACCGGGAGGGAGGCTCAGACCTCCCCAGCATTCCAATCAGACAGCCTGGAATAAGGGTCGCCTCCAAGGACACCAGGTCCCCCCTCCATCTCCTTTATCTTGTGCTAGGTGACACCAAGAGCGGTCACTAGAGCTCTCTACTTATCAATGAGGAAAACTGAGCTACCCAGAGGGCAGGGTAGAGCCCAGCGTTTGGAATACATGGCTGATGGAGACAGGAGGAGGGTCACCTGTGCTCCAGGTCTCTTGGTGATATCTTAGTCACCATTTTCATTGATGCTTGTATGCTCGTTCACTGGGGACAGAGTGGATTGTGTGGGGCAGAAGCTGTCGGCTCTGCCTGGATGACTTTCATCTTCTGATAGAAGTCTCTGACCCAAATTCCCAGGCCCCTTGCCCAGTTCTATTGATCAGTACTGGTCTCGTGGGTCCCTGGGCAGCGCTCTAGCAACACAGAATGCGGTGTTGGGGAGGAGGGACCACACCGTCTCCATAGTCTCCCTCAGTGGTGCTGATGTGACTACATAGGCTCTGTCGTGTCATCCCCACAAAGTCTCCACAAAAGCTGTGGCAAGGTCAAAGGCAGGAGGAGGGGCAGGCCCTGATTGCCTGACACTCTTAAGTGGCTTCTTATTCACAGGGACACAGATCAGGACCTGGCACCCGCAGACAGGCTCATACATCACCTGTTCCGGCAGCGCCAAGCTCCGACTTTCCTGATGGGCAGTTGGTGCAGGAGGGAGAGGATGTCTGTGAATCTGAGACTGTGTTGCTTACCTGCCAGGGACCTTGAGAGTGTCCTTCCTCAGAGCGGGGCAGGTGGCCAGCAAGGCAGGAACGCTGTCAAGTCACACACACGGGCGGGCGTCAAGAGAGTGAGCTGCAGAGGGGAAGGGGGCCACGCCAAGCTGAGAGGCCTTTCAGGGCTTCAGAGACACCTAGAGAAAGGGTGTCAACAACAGCTCCAGAAGTGACAGAAAGAAAGGGCCACACTGGGGACAGAGGTCATCAGCAGAGACAACAGGCAAGCTCTGGACGCTGCAGGGGGGAAGCTCGTCCTGGCAGGGAACAGTGTGTTTTATTCTTTCTCAGGAGCCATAATTCTCAGATGATGCCTCAGGATGGATCCTTCGAGGAGGACGATGGATGACCCGAGGAGGCTCAGGTGACAGTTCCTCCTGGAGGGGGGGGAAGGGGGGAGGCGACAATCCAGCTCTTCTGAGCAGAAAAGCGTTGTTCAGAGACAACATCACTGGAGTTTGTAAGAATGAAGGCTGAGGAAAGAGATGCGGCTCGTCTTCTTCACGAATAAAATTTAATTAAGAGAATTTTCAGCAGGTCTTGCCGTGCAGCCCAGGGAAGGTGACAGGCTGAAGAATGAGCCTCCTTGAGATGCGGCCACCATGCGCTGCCTCTTAATTATTCATGGGCATCCTTGTGCAGTTACACTTACTTTTAGTTAACGCGTCACTTTTAAAAAATATAGGTTCAGCTAATGTGTCTATTTTGCTTTTACATTTTTAATGCTTGTGTGTGTGTGTGTGTGTGTGTACGTGTATGTGTGAGAGTGTGTGAGATCACACACTCATATGCATATAGAGGTCAGAGGACAGTCAGGTCTCTCCTTCCACCGTGCCGTCTCAGAATTCGAACTGGAGTCACCAGGGTTGGCAGTGAGCACCATCCCCCACTTAGTAACCTCGCTAGCCTTACCACATCCTTTCACCTTCATAAGCTGCGTCTGTTACTTAATGATGTAGTTGACTGTGTATTCTGCAATATACAAAGAACTCTTAGGAACTGAAGAGAAAGGAGGCTGAGGACCAGAATAGAGAGCTCTCAGAAGGCAAGCACGCTCCAGCTCCCCATCCTGGACAGTCTCCCACTAGATGTCAAAAGGCAAAGATTCAGTGTAGACTTATTCCTAGTAGACCAGATCGAGAAACAAAAGTAATTTTAATTCTTTCTTTCTTGAGACAGAGTATCACGCAGTCCAGGCTGGCCTTGAGCTCCCTACATTCATGTAAACACACACACACACACACACACACACACACACACACACACACACACACACACACCCATGTAGACAGGTGTCCTCACAGTGGTTCTCCAGAAAGGACACATGACTCTCACTGTGCTGCCCTGAATACATGGTGTCAGACACCATGACCAAGGCAACTCTTATAAAGGACTACATTTAATTGGGGCTGGCTTACAGGTTCAGAGGTTCAGTCCATTATCCTCATGATCAGAAGGAAGGCAGTGTGCAGGCAGACATGGAGCTGAAGGAGCCAAGAGTTCTACATCTTGATCCGAAGGCAGCCAGAAGGAAACTCTCTTCCGAGGGCAGCTAGGGGAGGCTCTCTTCCACACCAGATGAAGCCTAAGCATAGGAGACTTCCAAGTCCACACCCACAGTGACACACTTCCTCCAGCAAGCGCTCACCTCTAGTGATGTCACTTCCCATGGGCCAAGCAAGTTCAAACCACCACACATGGCCTGAGAACTTGGGAAAACCAAACTGAAAACAGACCTGAACCGTTCGGAAAGAGACAGCACTGTAGGTAGACCATGGGCTGAAGTGATAGCCAGGCCTTTTACTTAACCTGAGGAAATCCTGCCAGCTACTACAGCTAATGCTGACTAGGGGAACTGATCTTTGGTTTATTGTATTTTCAGAACCCCAGGAAATAATATATATAGAAGCTCTGAGTAACTGGGGGCTTGCTCTTACTCAAATAGAAAGTATATAGGGAAAAGGATAGGAAGGGGAGCTTGCCCTTAATTCTCAAAAACACTTGCCTTCCAGTTTCAGAGGTTTGAGTTCATCGGTGGGAAGGGCATGATGAAAGACAGCAGCTAGCATCACGGTAGCCAGGGAGGAGAAGGGTGAAAAGGGGCGGGGGGGGGGAAGGAGGAGAAGAGAGGGGGAGGGAGAGAGAGAAGAGGAGGAGGAGAAAGAGGAAGGCTTAGAGATGGGGAGAGGGAGGGGAAAAGGGAGAAAGAGGAGGAGGGAGAGAGAGAGAGGGAGAATAAGCCCCTGTTCACAGACTCCCTCCATTCTTTCTTTTCTTTTTCCACCTGCGACTTTGCCCTGGCCTATGAGAGACTCATGTCCACATCAAGAAGAGTTCTTCCTACCCCTCTTAAAAGCACCTCTTGTTTAAACCTCTCGGGGAAACACCCTCATCCATGCACCTCTCGAGTCTCCAGGCTTTTTAACTTGATTAAAAAAAAAAAACATATCTCTATAGAAATCAACAAAATAAAAGTTAGTTCAAGAAGAACAAGAGTGGGTTTGAGGGTTTTCTATGCAAATAATGATGTATTGAAATAACGTAGCCCCATGCACACCTGCCGCCTGGCCTCTGCAGGGCTTTGAGTCAGGACCTGGCTCCCTCTGGCCCTGGGGCAGCCTCCAGCCCTCTCCCCCCAAGCCTCCCACCTCCAGCCCTCCCCCCATCCCAGCCTCCCACCTCCTTGCCCTAGGTCCCTGCAGCCAGACCAGGGTTCCTGTGGCCCCTCCATTCACAGAGGCAGCCAGCTCACATTTTCCAAATGACATCATCCCTGCAGGAGCCAAGTCTCTATTTGAAGCCATTTTCTTTGGCTCTTTGTTTTTTTTCTTCTTAGACCCAGGAAGCAATGTTTGCTTCCCACCATGTTAGCATCAAGTTGCCCCTTTCTGAGGAGAGACGCGCGCGCTGCCTTAATTGCACGGTTGCTATTGAAACACAGAGTGAGGGACAAAGCCCTTCATTTGGGAGGAAAATTAATTGTACACAAACAAGAACACATTTCATCAGGAATTAGATTCTTCCACAGTCCCCTGGCGGAGAACTTTATGGCTGCTTCCTTTCTGTCTGACATCCAGCTTTTTCTCCATCTTCTCTGGGAGACTTTCTGGGCAAACGAGGAGTGGAGGGAGGTTCCCCCAAGGTCCCTTTACAGCCCTCCCCTTACACTGAGGCTGCCATTGCTCCAGTCCACTTCGAGCTATGACCCTGTCAGCAGACACTCCCTTCTTCTCAGCCTCTGAGGAGTGACAGCCCCTCAGTCCCGGGGGGGGGATCTCTGCTCCTCCCCAGCCCCCAGATTCAAAGGTAAAGGAAAGATTAAATGTGATGAATCACAGGACAGGGGAGGTAAAGTAAGGGGGAAAGCTCACATTCACTGCTACTGCGAGATTTATTACTGAGCGCCGCAAGTAATGAAACCATCCATCTCCCACTGGCTGGAAAAGGAACCCAGCCCAAGTCTGAAAAGGGCAGAGAGAAAATCAGCCTTGTTGGAGCCATTGGTGGCCAGCAAGCTCTGTGATCTCACCGCCTCGGGACTGCTCTGCAGAGCGGATTTCCCTGACCTCTGGGATCTGCTAGAAGAGAAAAGGGAGTTCCTCACATCCTAACCTGCTACCTGCAGAGACTCCCGGCCTCTGGCCTCTAACACATCAGGGGTTGGGTGGGAGAGTTCAGCCTCCACTTCCCCAGGGGCACCCCAACTTACCTGTTACTTATTCCGTTGTCCTCACATCTTGAAGACATCTCAGGAACTCTCTCTGGAAATGACAAATCAGGCATGAAAACTCACCTGAAGATCACCAGGACCTAAGGCACCCTTCCAGAACTTCCCATTGTTCTGATAATCTGCCGGATGTTACCCTCATAACTTAGAATCGCATTGGTTAGAGGCGGCGGGGGCAGTGGCGGCAGCATCTCTCCTCACCGCTCCCATTCAGAAGAGCCTCGGAATTGCAGGTTTCAGGTTTGGGCAGCCCAGGAAGCAGCAGACAGGAGATGCTGCTCCTGTGCCCCCACACACCACCCTCAGCTCTGGGTAGACCCAGCTCATGAGCACACGACAGATCTCAGCCCCTGACGTGTTCCGTTTCTCTCAGAATCAGCTCCTCCAAGGGGTATCTTCTCTTGTCCTGTGCTGAAGTCTCCCACTTCAGCAAAATCCTCTACCTATGTGGACCATCCTTGTAGTCCGCCCCCATAGACGGTGGAATGGTGACATCCTTTGCCCCTGCAGATCCAGGCTCTGCCCTCCTCAGCCCTGCTTTGGGCCCTGAAATTTTGCTCTCAGTAGTGGCCTCAGGGCTTCCTAGCCTCTCGCCTTCCTGAGGAGTCTAAGGTTTGGGAAGACATGAGAGCTGGATGAGGCTGGGATGAGGCTAGATGTCAGTCTCCTGTCCTGTTGCTCCACAGCTTTCAGAGTGGCTGCATGGCCTCTGCTTCGGTTAGGTGACCCCTCAGCTCAGGTTTGAGGAGTGCTGTGGTGTCCCCGCCCCTCTGGCCGCAGCTCAGTTCCTAGGATCGGTTGACTCCTGTGACCCTGTCCCTCCTCCACTCATTGTCCCTTCATTAAACTCTCTCCAGCCCTTTTTCCTGGCTGAGGTGCGGGTTTCCCGCCTTTTATTTGGTACACCTGACTGTGTCGATCTTCTTACCCATGGCTTCCCTTTCCAGCGTTTTGTTGCCTACAGAAACCACGGTCTAAATCTACCTCGTGGAAAATCCCAGAAAGAAAGAACTTATTTATCACTAGAAGTGGTGTGAGGAAGCTGCACCCTTTCCCTCATCTAGGGCGTGGATCACCCTCTGTGCAGTGTATCCACTCGGTATACGCTATCCGCCCCGGGGGCACCTGGTAGCCATGTGGGTTATCAGATCCATCAACTGTCATGGTAACTCTAACGGCTAATATTGATTACCAGTTTGGCATGATTTAAAGCCACCATGGGAACACACCTCCAGGGGCGTCCTGAAGGATGTTTTCAGTATTTCATTAAGGAGCAAAGACCCACCCTGAATACGGGCTGCAATTCCAAACTGAACAGAGGGAGAAACCGGGCTGAGCCCCAATGTTCATCCCGCTCTGCTTCCCGACAGTGTGTGCAATGGGACCCGCTGCCTCAGGGTCCTGCAGCTATGACATCCCCACTATGAGGGACTGTGCCCCAGAACTATGAGCCACAGAAAGCACTTTCTTTACTCACTCTTGCCGGAGAGCTTGTCACAGTGATGGGGAAGTACCTAACACAGTACCTCAGGGCATTTACTTCCTACTGCCCTTATTCTGCCTACAGTGATGGCTGCAGTGACAGGGGCTTACACATCGGACAGTCCCCTTCCATCCTGCCTAGGGCTCCAGCAGAGGAGATAGTGGGTATGCTTGAAGGTGGTGTGTGTTCCCCAATAAACAGGAGCGCTGATGGAGGCTGGAGGACTGAGGTCGTCCCTTCTTGTTCTTCAAACATCTAGAAGTAACAGGGAAGAATAGAACCTGGGCAACGGAGGGAGCTGACAGGGGCGGGGTGGGCACTTTCATAACATCGCCTGTTGATTTAGAAAGACGATTCAGAACAAACCACAATTTGTTTTCATAGTCTAATATCTGAAGTCGGAATGTATCTCCATGGTGATGTGCTGGAGTTCACATCAGTGTTGTTCTTAGCTTGTGTGAGAAGCCAGTCTTAACGCTTGGGGCTTCTTCAGAGATTTCCATGTGTACACAAATTTTTATATATTTTCATAGGAACCTGGATAAGACCTTTTCTTCTAATAAAGTAATAAGGAAATTAATTTTAGAGCAATCCTTTTATATCCATTTGGTTTTCTTCATTTAATAAAGATGCGGGGAAATCTACATACCAAGGAGACGGGATATGCCTGTCTGTTTAACACAATCCAATCCTAAGATATACTAATGTGATGCTTATATGCTGAGGAATGCTGGTGGGAAGATATCAAAGTCCTTGTTTTGGGTAATTAAACGATTATGTTATTGTAAGAGCAGAAAGCTTTGTGTGTTAAATCAAAGCAGCATAATTCACAGCACACAGCGGCCTCAGATCTGGGCAGGGTTGCTTCAGGCACAGTTGGCTCCTATCCCATGGCATGAGCTCTGTGCAAAGTTCACGTGTGTGGTCAGCGCAAGAGGAGACACCCGCCAGCACAGTCATGGGCTGGCAGGACGCCACATGTGCTTGGGTTTGGACTCGTTTTGGGGAATTACACGTAGAAACCTTACATTGCGGCAAAGTTTGCACTGGCTATGTGCTCAGATCTGTGACTAAAGGTCGCAGTTAGAGAGGTTTTGTCTTAGCCAATGGCACTTAGGTTTGGTGGAATTCTCTGGTATCTCCAGTGGTAATGCCTGTTGTCAAGAGGAGAGAAACATACAAGTCCCCTTATCCATGGAACTTGCATTCCAGCATCACCAGTGGGTTCTAAGGCCAAACCCTAAATATGCTATGTCTTGGTCCATAGACACACCTACAGAAAAATCTATTTAACAGATTTGACCTGCAAGAGGTTAACCACAATAATGAATGATTATGACAGTGTATCACTGTGGGGTTGTTATGAAAGTGCCCACCCCGCCCCCGTCAGCTCCCTCCATTGCCCAGGTTCTATTCTTCCCTCTTACTTCTAGATGCTTGAAGAACAAGAAAGGATGATGTCCAGTCCTCCAGCCTTCGTCAACTCTCCTGTTTATTGGGGTACACACACCACCTTCCAAGCATATCCACTCTCTCTTCCGCCTGAGCCCTAGGCAGGATGGAAGAGGACTGTCTGATGCATAACCCTCCTGTCTCTGCAGCCTGTGCTTGCCCCAGCCCAGTGTCCCAGCCAGGTGATGATCCTGCAGGGCCATGCACTCGGGAAAGCAGGCGAAGCAAACATCAGCACACACGGATCTGGGATGAAGCTCAGATGGCGTGTGCTAGCCTAGCACACCTGAAACCCTGGATTCAATCCCCAGCACACGTAAGCTGGACTTTGTAGCACATGCCTACAATCTCAACACTCAAGGAGTGGAAGCAGGAGGTTCAGAAGTTCAAGGTCATCCTTGATAGTTTGAGACTGCTCTGAGGTATATAAGACCCCATTAGACAGAGAAGGCTAGGAAAACCTGATGCTTGTGAGGGCCACCCTTGCCATGACCTACTGGTGTGGACATGTTCCATTTCTTCCAGCTTGCTGCAAAAGGATTTTAACCCCCTTTCCCAGCATTCTATTTACAGGGAAGTTGAAGGCCTGGTGTAATCCTTATCTCCTGTCACACTTCATGGAGAGGAGAGCCGAGAGCTGGCCGGCACTCAGAGAGATAACTTCCTCTCTTCCACATTCACCTCGGTGAATTGAATGGCTGGCTCCATTTCGCCAGCTGTGCAGGAGTCTCTGGGCCTGAAGCTCCCTGGACCCCTTGGAAACCTTCAGCACTGGCCTCTACAGAGCACAGTGACCATTGTCTCTTTTCAGTATAACACACAATCCTGGGTAAAATAAAGTTTTTCATTAGAATGGGGGAAAAAATGGGAAATGCTGCCGACCAAGAGGAACAGACAGAACAGGAGCCAGGGCCAGGGATGGGCACTGGGAGTAGACGGTGGGGATTATGGGAATGAGTTTAGAGTACAACAGACAAAGATAAGGAAGCCTAAATCTGCCAGCAGAATGAAGACGGAGCCAGAGGCATGCCACTGTTTTTTTTTTTTTTAAAGAATGTAAGGAGTGAGATCATTAAACCAGTCACCAGGGCTTCCCTGAGATAGTGGCAGTCATTTAATGAGAGGCCCAGTGTCGCACAAATCTAAATTAATTCTTTGCTTGGCTGTTCCCAGGAAGGATGAGGAAATGTTTGCCAAAGTAGAAGAGAACCAAAGTGTATATATATATATATATATATATATTTTTTTTTTTTACAGAAGCAAAGCGTGTGTGTGTTTGTGTGTGTTTGTGTGTGTGTGTGTGTGAGTGTGTATCAGTGTGTGTGCATGTGCTCGTGTGTGCATGTGCATATGTGAAAGTGTGTGTGTGTGTGTGTGCATACACTTGCACATGTGTATATAGTCTAAGCAGAACCTGAGAGAGTGCAGAGAAGAGTCATGGGGTGGGAGGAGGGGATGATGGCAAAGGGAAATTGACACGATCCACTGCTTTTTGCGGAGTTTGGATTCTTCGTTTGAGATGGACTCTCATGTAACTCAGGCTGGCCTCAAACTCCCTACATGCTCATGGATGACACTGAACCGCACCCCCCCATCCTCCTGCCTCTGCCTCCGGAGTGCTAGGGTTACAGGTGTGTGCTAACTCATCCGGCTTGCTCTGGAAGCCAGGGCTTCTTGCTTGCCAGGCAGGCGCTCTGCCCACTGAGCTACATTCCCAGCCGTGAGCCACTTCCAGCCATCCAGGGCAGCTTCTCTGACAGACACTTTGTAGCCTCTGCAGCCAGCCCGAGGGTCCTGCTCACTCTCCTTAGTCCTACTTCCTGCACCCCTGCTGGCAATATGGGGTCCCCCTCACTGCTCCACAGTGCCATGTTTCCTCACACCCCTGCCTGCTTGCTTTTCCCCTATGAAAGCTGAAATATTCCAGGGCTGAGGTGGGACCACGGAATGAACGCATGTAACTGGCGCTTGCTTAACCCTCTGCCGATCCTTCCTGCTTCTTTCAATGACATCCAAGGAAGCATGCTAAGTTAGTACTAATATGTCTTTAGCAGCCCCCTAAGCCTAGCATATCCTCACTGCGAACCAAGAAAAGGGCAGGCTGGGCTGGGCTGGGGGCGGGATGCCGATCTGTGTGCAGGCTCACTGCCTCTAGGGCAGTGGCTCTCAATATATGGGTTGAGATAGATCCCTTTGGAGTGGAGGGACCCTTTCACAGGGGTCGCCTAAGGCCATCCTGTCTATCAGATATTTACATTACTATTCACAACAGTGGCAAATTTACAGTTATAAAGTAGCAAATGAGAATGATTTTAGGGTTGGGGTCACCACAACATGAGGAACTGTATTAAAAGGTCGAAGCCTTGGGGAAGTTGAGAACTGCTGCTCTTGGGTGAGCTTCCTTCACCGCAGGAGACGCTGCCTCCTCCACTCCCACCTTTCCCCATTCCCAACCCCTTCACCTTCCCAGTCTCACACCTCCACCCTCCCCTACATTCCCACTCCGGCTTGCTCTGAGGACAGGTTTCCTTTTGAACGAAGGTGGCTTAGTGTATGTTTACTTAAAGGAAACTAGAAAGTAAATCAGGAGGGTCATAGTCAGAGTCAGCTGTCACCATGACAAAAACCTAGAGCCACCGGGGGAAGAGGGAAACTCAACTGAAGATCACCCAGATCAGACTGAGACGTTTTCTTAACTATTGATGCAGGAGGAGCCTGCCCACTGTGGGAGGTGCCATCCCTAGGCAGTGGGGCGGGGGTGGGGCGGGGGAGCTATATAAGAAAGGTAACTGAGTATGCGGTAAACAGTGTTCCACCTTGATCTCTTCTTCAACCCCTGCCTCCAGGTTCCTGCCTTGTTCCTATTCTGGCTTCCCTCAGCAAAGACGGCCTGTTATCTGGAAGTGCAAGATGAAATAAATCCTTTCCCGCCCCCCCCCC
>JADRCC010570680.1:0-26094 GCA_019843855.1 Hylomyscus alleni | reverse complement strand
GACTGAAGCATCCACACTTTGTTTCTCCATCTTCTTGAGCTTCATACAGTGGGTGAATTATATCTTGGGTATTCCGAGATTTTAGGAAAATATTCACTTATCAGTGAGTACATACCGTGTGTGTTCTTTTGTGACTGAGTTACTTCACTCAGGATGATGTTTTCTAATTCCATTCATTTGCCTAAGAATTTAATGAATTCATTTTTTAGTAGCTGAGTTGTACTCCATTGTGTAAATGCATCACATTTTCTGTATCCATTCCTCTGTTGAAGGACATCTGGGTTCTTCCAGCTTCTAGCTATTATAAATAAGACTGCTATGCACAGAGAGTAGTCTTGTCCTTATTATAAGTTGGAGTAGTTTTTGAGTATATGCCCAAGAGTGGTATAGCTGGGTCCACGGGTAGTACTATGTCCAATTTTCCATCAAACCGACAGAATGATTTCCAGAGTGGTTGTACCAGCATGCAATTCGAAAAACAAAACAACGGAGGAGTGTTCCTCTTTCTCCACATCCTTGCCAGCATCTACTGTCATCTGAGTTTTTGATCTTAGCCATTCTGACTGGTGTGAGGAGGAATCTCAGGTTTGTTTTGATTTGCATTTCCTTGATGACTAAGGATGTTGAAGATTTCTTTAGGTGCTTCTCAGACATTCGATATTTCTCAGATCAGAATTCTTTGTTTAGCTCTGTACACCATTTTTAATAGGGTCATTTGGTTCTCTGGAGTCTAACTTATTGAGTTCTTTGTATATATATTGGATATTAGCCCTGTATCAGATATAGAGTTGGTAAAGATCATTTCCCGATGTGTTGTTGCCTTACAGAAGTTTTGCAATTTTATGAAGTCCCATTTGTTGATTGTTGATTTTAGAGCATAAGCTATTGGTGTTCTGTTCAGGAAATTTCCCCCTGTACCCATGTGTTCAAGGCTTTTCCCCAGTTTCTCTTCTATTAGATTCAGTGTATGTGATTTTGTGTGGAAGATCTTAGTCTATTTGGACTTAACATTGGTACAAGGAGATAAGAATGGATCAATTTGCTTTCTTCAACATACTGACTTCCAGTGGAACCAGTAGCATTTTTTTAAAATGCTGTCTCTTTTCCACTGGATTGTTTTAGTTCCTTTGTCAAACATCAAGTGACCATACATGTGTGGGTACATTTCTGGGTCTTCAATACTGTTCCATTGTTCTACCTGCTTGTTTCTGTACCAATACCATGCAGTATTTATTACTATTGCTCTGTAATACAGCTTGATGGCAGGGATGGTGATTGCCCCAGAAGTTTTTATTGTTGTGAATAGTTTTCAATATCCTCGGATGTTTGTTATTCCAAATGAATTTGCAAAGTGCCCTTTATAATTCTATGAAGAATGAGGCTGGTATTTTGATGGAAATTGCATTGAATCTGTAGACTGCTTTCAGCAAGATGGCCATTTTTACTATATCAATCCTGCCAACCCATGAGCATGGGATATCTTTCCATCTTCTGAGATCTTCTCTGATATTTTTCTTCAGAGATTTGAAGTTCTTGTCACACCGAGCTATTTTATGTTATTTGTGACTATTGTGAATGGTGTCATTTCTCTAATTTCTTCCTCAGCCTGTTTATTCTTTTTTTTTTTAAATTAATTACAAGGAGTCCTTCCCCTATCTTTTTTTTTTTTATTTAATTTAATTTTTTTTTGAGACAGGGTTTCTCTGTGTAGCCCTAGCTGTCCTGGAACTCACTCTGTAGACCAGGCTGGCCTCGAACTCAGAAATCCGCCTGCCTCTGCCTCCCAAGTGCTGGGATTAAAGGCGTGCGCCATCACCACCCGACCCTTTCCCCATCCTTATCCCCACTCCTCAGATTTTTTTTATTAGATGTTTTCTTTATTTACAATATCTCCTTTCCCAGGTTCCCCTCCATAAATAGAAAAACAAAGAAAAGAAAAAAAAAACAAAAATTAAAACAATCCCCTGTTCCCTCCCCCTGCTCACCATCCCACCTGCTCCTGCTTACTGGACCTGGCATTCCACTATACTGGGGCATAGAACTTTCACAGGGCCAAGGTCAGCCTATTTATTATTTGAGTAGATAAAGGCTACCAATTTGTTTGAGTTAATTTTATATCCAGCCACTTTGCTGAAGTTCTTTGTCAGGTTTAGGAGTTCTCTGGTGGAATTTTGGGGTCACTTAAGTGTACTATGATATCATCTGCAAATAATTTGTATCCCTTTGACCTCCTTTTGCTGTCTAGTTGCTCTGGTTAGGACTCTCTATTGAATATGTAGGGAGAGAGTGGACAGCCTTGTCTAGTCCCTGATTTTAGTGGGATTGCTTCAAGTTATTCTCCATTCAGTTTGATATTGGCTACTGATTCCTGTGTATTGCTTTTACTATATTTAGGTATAGGCCTTGAAATCTTGTTCTTTCCAAGACTTTTATCATGAAGGGGTGTTGAATTTTGTCAAATTCTTTCTCAGCATCTAATGAAATGATCATTTTTGTTTGTATTTGCATTTGTTTATATAGTGGATTATGTTGATGGATTTTCATATATTGAAACATCCCTGTGTCCCTGCGATGAAGGCTGCCTGATCATGATGGATGATCATTTTGATGTGTTCTTAGTTTCAGTTTGCGAGAACTTTATTGAGTATTTTTGTATTGATATTCATAAGGGAAATCGGTCTAAAGTTCTCTTTGTTGGGTTTTTGTGTGGTTTAGATATAAGCGTAATTGTGGCCTCTTAATATGAAATGGGGAGTGTTCCTTGTGTTTCTATTTTGTGGAATAGTTTGAAGAGTATTGGTATTATGTCTTCTTTGAAGGTTTGATAGAACTCTGCACTAAACCCATCTGCTCCTGGGCTTTTTTTGGTTGGGAGACATTTAATGAATGCTTCTATTTCTTTAGGGATTATGTAACTGTTTAGATGATTTATTTGATCCTGATTTTACTTTGATACATGGTATCTGTCTAGACAATTGTCCATTTCATCTAGATTTTCCAGTATGGTTGACTTTTCTAGTAGGATTTGATGATTTTTTTTTTGATTTATCAGTTTCTGTTGTTCTAGCTCCCTTTTCATTTTTGTTGTTGTTAAGTTGGATGCTGTCTCTGTGCCAAGGAGTCCAATTCTTTTATAGAAGAAACACATGAAATATAGGAACATCATAGTTGATGTTCCTGACGCTTAGTTCTTCCCTGATGCTGTAGTACAGGGTGATGACGATATCTGCTGCTGAATTCAACCTCCGACCCAACTAAGGGCTTCTGTACTCATGGTCAGTACTTCATTGGTTCTGTGCATCCTGAAGAATCTGAAGCCATTCTTCAATTATGGATGTTGGAGTTTATTTCAAATAAACTGCTACATTTCACTTCTGTCTGTTCTATTTTCATCTTGTTATAGATTGAGATCAAGATGCAGAGTCACTTGCATCAATTTCAATTGTCATGTACCTATTCTGTTCCTTTGCAAAAGCCTGTGAATTAACTGAAGACTTTTTCTAGCACTAGAAGTGCTGTGGAATAATTCCATGCTTCCTTGTTTTAACTGTAATGGGCATGAACTGATGTCTAGATTGAGGATCTCAAGTTCTTTTCTCAATTGAGCATTGTGGCATAACTGAGCAACTAGATAACTATCTGTACAATAACACATAGCACATACTTTATTCAATTTTAAACTTAAAAAATATAGCCTTATTAAAAGGAGCCTTTGTAAGGGATAAAATTAAGTTAAATTAAAAATTATGTACTTTAATCCTATTCTGAATGGCTAAGATCAAATCTCAGATGACAGCAGATGCTGGTGAGGATGTCGAGAAAGAGGAACACTTCTCCATTGCTGGTGGGATTGTAAGCTGATACATCTACTCTGGAAATCAGTCTGTCAGTTCATCAGAAAATAGGACATAGTACTATCTCAGCACTCAGTTACACCACTCCTGGGCATATACTCAGAAGATGCTCCAACATGTAATAAGGATACATGCTCCACTATGTTCATAGCTGTCATATTTATAATAGCCAGAAACTGGAAACAACTCAGATGTCCCTTAAGAGAGAAATGGATACAGAAAATGTGGTACATTTATACAATGGAATGCTACTCAGCTATTAAAAACAATGACTTTACAAAATTCATAGGCAAATGAATGGAACTTGAACATATCGTCCTGACTGAGGTAACTCAGTCACAAAAGAAAACACAGTGTATGTATTCACTGATAAGTGGATATTAGCCCAAAAGTTCAGAATACCCAAGATTCAATTCATAGACCATAGACCAAAGTGTGGATTCTTCAGTGCTTCTTAGAAGGGTGAAAAAATATTCACAGGAGGAAATATGGAGACAAAGTTTGGAGCAGAGACGGACAGGCCCTCCAAAAAGTGCCACACCTGGGGATGCATCCATATATAGCCACTAAACTGGGACACTATTGTGGATGCCGGGAAGTGCTTGCTGATGGAAGACTGATATGGCTGTCTCCTGAGATACTATGCCAGAGCTTGAGAAATATAGAGGCAGATGCTCGCAGCCAACCATTGGACTGAGCACAGGGTTCCTGGAGAAGTGACTGATGGAGCTGATGGGATTTGCCGCCCCATGAAGGGAGCAGCAGTGTCAAACAGCCACACCCCCCAGAGCTCCTGGGGACTGGACCACCAACCAAAGAATACACATGTGGGTGTCATGGCACTGACCACATATGTGGCAGTGGATGACCTTGTTGGACATAAGTTGGAGGAGAGACCCTTGGGCTTGAGGGTGTTCGATGCCCCAGTGTAGGGGAATGCCAGGATGGAAAGACAGGATTGGGTGGGTCGGTGCAGAAACACTTTCATAAAGGCAAGGGAAGAGAAGTGGATTAGAGGGTTTCCTTAAGAGATACCAGGAAAGGGGAAAACATTTGAAATGTAAATAAAGAAAATATCCAAAATATGTTCATGATACAAATATTAAAATAAAATAAAGAATAAAATTCTAAATATATATATATATAATATATGCTGAGTCTTTTATTTATTATATATATATATATACATATATATATATATATATATATATATATATATATATAGTCACACAATGGTGAAAAAAATGCCATAAACTAAGACAAGGTTAGATAATAGTGAAGGAAAAGTAAGAGAGATGAGTCCATTCAGAGGTATTTGTTATGAGTGACAGGAAACACAGAGTGTGTACAGCATAAAGGAGGTGTGGAGAGACTGACAGCAGTCATGTGTCTGGTAAAAAAATAAAAAAAATTAAAAAAACCTTAAGAGTTCACCTAAATGTTAAGGAAATACACTGCTTATCAGATATTGGTTAGTAGCATGGATTTAAAAATAACATGTCCTTGGTTATGGAAAAAGTATACTAAGGAGAGAATCCAGTTTAGTTTTCATTTAGTTGCAGGTTTTCTGCTCTCTCATTCATCTGCTCAAGTAGAAGCTACACAATTGTTATATTTACTCTCTTCCACCTACTCAGGGCAATCTGACCAAAGAGTTTGTTGTCTTTGTTTTAAAACTCTATGTGTAATCAGATTCCTTCTTACCACATCTTTTCTCCAATTCTAGTCCATGCCACTCTCTTCTACAATGATTACTACAATAAATTCACGACCGTTGCATATGTATCTCCACATGCTATATATACTGCATTTTCAGAGCAACAACCAATTACTTTAAATACAAGACAAACAATTGAATATATTTACAAGAAGAACTGCAGTACTGTTCATTTTACCTAGGGTAAAGATGCTAAAATGGCACACTAATGTCCATATTTTACTAGTGTCCGTATTCCATTCTCCCTTGTAGTCTTTGCTCTACCTACCCATTGAATTCTTTAGACGAGTTACATTAGAGCTGCCATGCAATACCTCTGGATCACTTATACCAGAATCATCAATGAAACTTCTCCAGATTTGTTACCCCAGAGTCATAGGACCAGCCCCAAGAAATCAGGCTTCATCCCGAGGTAAGTTTCTGTCCATGCTACTACATTTCAATTAAATATCTGCCAAGTTGTGCTTTATCAACAAGTTGTCCATTCTGTGTGTGTTTAAATGAAGATTCAAAACAAGATATCTAGTAAAAGGCAACCAACCTGTTTCAGATAAAAATTCATAATAACTTTTAAAAGTACTTATACATTTATACACATACACAGAAACAAACACATATACAAAGTTGATATGTATACTCTGAAGAATAGGATAGATGCTGAGAGGGGTTGAGATGGATGAATGGAGGGAGTGGATCAGAGAGTGAGAGAGAAAAGGTACACAGAAAAATAAGCTTGATCAAAGAAATAAAATCAGTTTGAGACATATTACACTTGAAATGGACAAAGATTCACTTCATGGAGTGCAGAATTAATCACAGTATGTGTTTTCTTTTTATTAAAAAATAATAAAAAAGAAAATCTAGAAAAGAAAAGCTGCTTCAAGGTAGAGAAATGGTACGATTTTGAGGGGCAAAAGAAAGGGTGACAGACTGAGACTGATGCTAAAATGGCACACTAGTGTCCATATAGAGGAGAACAAACGCAGTCATAGATTGCAGGTTTTTCCTGGATACAAAAAAAAAGGAAAGTAAAAAGAAAATTAAGGTGAGTTATAAAATAATTGACTAGTGAAAACATAGCAGAAATTCTTTAATTGAAGTATTTCAGGACATGCAAATACTGCGTATGGCTAAGAAAACCACTATAACAATGACCTAGAAGAGAAAAGAGGGTGAGGTTGTTAAAATAGTGGTCAAAGAATGCAAAGAACTAAAGTAGATTGGTTTCTCAGGCAGCAAGATGGATATGAGATAAGCTTAGTAGACTTGGGAAATGTCTTACTTTATTGTCTTTGTGTTATGACACCTTGGTCAAGCCAACTTTAGAAAAGAAAAATTTAAGTGGGCTTATGGTTTCATAAGTTTGAAGTCTATGATAACTGAGCAAGAGTGTGGTGGATAGTACTGCTGAAAACTCCCAACTTGACCCTACAGCAGGAGACAGAGCGAATACCATGGGAATGGTAAGTTTTTCAAAGCCTAAAATCTCACCCTCATTGACACAGTTCTTCCAACAAGACAATACTCTCTAATCCCTCCCACACTGTTCCATCAACTGAGGATGGCATCATCAAACTTATGAACCTGTAAGAGCATTCTTATTCAAAACACAACAGACAGGAGACAGAGAGACAGAGAGACACAGAGAGACAGAGACAGAGAGAATATTTGTATAGTTATGAGAAGGTGAGGTAGAGAATGAGATAAAGAATAGTAAGTTGAGGTCATCTTGGTAAGTGGGTCTTGAGGAGGAGGAAGAAGGAAAAGCTCAAGTCTAACGAAACTCTTCCTTCAGGTAAACAACTGGTAGAAAACAACAACAACAACAACCAAAGAGACCTACAGAAAATTGTCCTCAGGTTTCAATAAAAGAAAAAGGGCAGTGAAGAAAATATATAGCCTATATTAGAATATGTGTTTCTTATAAAAGAAATAAAACCAAAGTGAATGACTTGGGTATAAGTGATGGAGATTTTACAAAGTACTATGGGGCCAAGATGCTTAAAATATATCCTGTAAGTTGATTCATTCAGTCTTCATTTGCACAAGTTGGCCATTTGTGCTTATGTGCTTGGTATATTTAGGATCACCATGAAATCATAACCCACTCATATCTGTGAGGGAAAATCAAAGTTGAGGTATATAAATGTGAGAATTCCTACCTTAAATGACAGTTACACCTTTTCAGGGACTGCTGTCCTGTACTGAATAAAAGGGAAGAAGTGAACCGAGCAATAGTACTTGTTTCTTTAGGCATCCTGAATGAGGATATAATGCAAAACAATGTTTCATTCTCCAACAGCCATGGGTTCTATATCAAGATGGACCACATATTGAAACTGTGGGTCAGAATGCATCCTTATTGCCTTACACTGAGTACTTTGTCTCAGCAACAAGCAAAGTAACTAATTTAAGACACACACACACACACACACAAACACACACACACACGATTATCTATCTGTTTTATCATGTATAGGGAACTTAATTTATCTACCACTAGACAAAAATCTATACTGATAGGATAATATGTTCCCAACATGAGCCACTTATGAAGCCAGTCTAAGAAATGACTACAGATGACTTCTGTTGTGAGTAATTGTCTCTACAAATATTAAAGGTTAATTAACAGTAGCACAAGCTACTTTTCCATAAATCATAATAATGACCCAGATATGTTAAATTATTTTGTAATTTATGAACAGAATCCTCAGTTCAAATGACTATAGAAACTTCCATGATGTTTTACGTACTGAATTTTAGTGTGTTCGCTCAAAAGACAAAGATAATTTCATAAGTGTGATTGACTTAATTCTTACAAAGAAAAATGGAACTTCCTAGTTTTTAAAAATAATTAACTCACACAAATTGAAATTTCCTGTGAGTTAAGAATTACTGAATGAACAGTAGAAGCATAATTATAATTAATAAATGCTTTTTACAGATGTATCATTGCTATTTTAAATAATTGCTCTCAAAATAAATGTGAAAATACAGATTTATTTTGCTATAAGAAAATGTTTTATCCATAAATTTCTACGGATAGAGTGTTCTACATTACAGTCACAGTGCACACTTAATTAGTTATACTTGCGATGCAAACTGAAACATTGGATCTATCTATTGTTGACATGCTTAAAATTTGTCACAAATTTAATGAAATGATGTGGCTGACATGGAGGGAAGATAGTATACTAAAGCCTTAAATCAAACATTCAATGATACAAGCTACAATAAACTACAGAAATTGCAGCTTGGGAAATAATAGAAAAAGTAAGCCAAGAAAACAGTATGCTTAGAAAGTAAAACTGTGCTCAATAAAGTATTTCTGGATTTTGAAACCACAGCATGCATATACAGAGAGTTTATCATCAAGCCTTTAAACATGGTAGCTCTTAGTAAACTTTGAAAAAAAAAGTAGCTAATTTTCAATTATTAAAAAACAATGTGTGCAAAAGACATTGTCTGTTTCTTATCCAAACTGTTTGTAGATATAGATTTCTTCATTTCACTCTGTGTATATCAGAATGTGAAATCTTTATCCCTAGATGACCTTAATTTACTGTAATCTTTAAGCAATACATATAGTGTGTTATTTGATGAATGGCAATGTTAGCTTGAGACTTATGACATTCTTTTAAGCTGGTGCACAATCTTGGGCTCTGCATCTCTAGTACACACCGTGAACTCAGAAGATATGTGTCAGTTCACAATCCTCTACCTTCCACTATCCCTGTGCCCTCATTCAGGAGGTATAGAGTGACCCTAGAAGGATTTGCTGGCGCTCTGAGCAGCAAATATTTTCACCTGTATAAATCAAGCAGGAACATAGTCCTGCCTCTGTAACACTGTTGGAGGCATTCCCAAAGGCTATTTTCTGTGATCTTCTGACAAGACTCTAGATTGATAACTGAAGCAGAGAACACACAGTTACCACACTATGATCTACTTCCAAGGCCAAAATTAACTTACCATTGTTTTCTCCAGGTATTTCAAGAAACAGCAGGTACAAAGCATGACTCCTTTTCCTCTGCACATTTTTTTTCTCTTTCTCTTCATTGTGTGATATTTTCTTTATTATTCAAATGGTTGTAAATATTCTAAATCCTCTCTGGACACCATGTAATATCTGTAAATTATTTACTGTTGCGTCCAAATAATCTGCTTGCATTTGAAATTTACTGCCTAAATTATTCACTTTAGTGATTAAATCTTAGTTGCTAATATTATGTCAGTTCCATATTAAGGAAAGACATAAAATCACTTCCCTTTTGAGTGTTTTAAATAAGAATAAATCCAGATTTATAATCTCTACCTCACACTACCTGTGTTTTCTGCCTGTCTTATGTATGAGCCTGGATCAATGCCTGTATGTGTATATTTCTGTCCTGTGCATATCTCCCTGTGTGTCTGTCACTAATAAAGGGCTTAGCT
Source organism: Hylomyscus alleni (assembly GCA_019843855.1). Classification (NCBI taxonomy): domain Eukaryota; kingdom Metazoa; phylum Chordata; class Mammalia; order Rodentia; family Muridae; genus Hylomyscus; species Hylomyscus alleni. The sequence goes on along the minus strand of JADRCC010570680.1, from coordinate 16,089 downwards.
CTGTCTTTATTGGAAAATATAGAAATATTGACATTGGGAAGTAATGAATTAAGATATTATTTATAGAATTTAAAAGGGGCTTAAATCACTGTCCCCAATTTACCCAGACAACAACATCATTTTTTTTTAATTAACCAAGATTGATAAAAGATTGCTTTCAAACCTTATGGCAGATTTTAGAACATTATTTTCAACTTTTATGTCTGCTACAGGTGCATGGAAGCATATAGTGTTGAAGATTATAGGTGTGTATTAGATTCAATTGTAAAAGTAGATTACCTGGTAGATTGTTCACTTAAAGACAGGTTAAATAGTTTGAGTAAAAGATTAGTGCTAAGTCTTAGATTACTTCATGGTGTATTATCAACTCTGGACATTAGGTACAGCAAAAGTCCAGTCTTGTAGAATATAAGAGGTATATTCATAAGAGGGCAATACTGTATTCTTCCTCCTTAAGTATCACTATTTGCTGATGTTATCACAAGCTATGTTGCACCTTCTTTCCCTTATTGTAGTCACAGACAAACATTGTTAACATCCTTTTAAATTTAAGTAACTTGCCATTAAAAACGTGGCTTATTCTTTCTACTTATATTGAGATACAAGTGACACAATTCATAAAACTTAAACATGCTGGTCATTTTTATAGGTATGCTTCTGGATGAATGACTACAACTATATTACCACATCTGTCAACTCTCGTGGCCATAATGGGGTATTTGGTGAGGACAGCAGAGATGGCCACATTATGGTACACAGATTTATTCAACAATGGCCATCCAGTGGACATTATTGTTCCAGAGCCCATGATCTTAGAAATAAAGCTTGTAATTGTTGATCGAAATCCTCAGGTTTTGCAAACTCAAGAAACCAATAATCTCCTTCCTATGATTGCTTTTCCTACTTCCCATATAAGTGGTATAATAGGATATTAATGCTTTTTCAATTCACTGAGACAAATGTCCTGAAGTCTAACCCAAGTGATGCTAAGTAAGGAGATCCATTCCTTTTCTGTTCCTGAATGAGGTTTCATGTGTGCAGAATGGATTAAATCTGCATTGTCTTGATAACTGAGATAATCTAAGTCTGGTATTCTGAGACCCACAGATTTGATCGATTTACAGTATTATATTAGCTTTTCAGAAGAGAATAGTATTTCAACTAAAAGGTTTGATTCATCATCTCAAGTTCACACCTTAATCTCACCTTCGTGGTAATATAAGACTGTATTCTCTCAGTATTCTTAGTTTATGCTAATTTAATTTAAATTATCTCCTATTGCATGTATACCCTAAATTATCTTTCTATCTTTCTCATTCTATTATCATTTTTCTTGACAAGCCTCTAATCTTAAAGTCCATAAGTCTTTGATCTTATTGACTACTTAATGTCTCCTTGTCTAATTTTGTACTTACTGGAAAAATAAAATCTATGATAGGCCTATGGCCATTTCATACACAGTCTCTTCAATCTCTACAGCTTTCCTTCCCTTCTTTATACTGTTCAGTGCCAAAGTCTAGTGGACTCAAATATCCAAACTACTTCAGATTACCACCTTTGTAACTACTACGGATTCAACTTCATTTAAACTCATGTCCACTCACTTAAGAGAACCCTTATCCATATGTTCAGTGATACTATATTTTTTCACTCGTCTACATGCTATTTCAATCTTTATCTCATTTTATTATTTCCTCTGAAGTAACCCCAAGAAGTGACTTGACAAGTACCTGATTAAATTGAATTATTCTAGCCGCTTTAAATATTTTCATTTTTCTCCAACCACAGCTGATATAACAACTCTCAAGTTTACCCAAGTCAATGTCACTGTTGGTGACTCACCATGCAGCAACTTTACTACTATTTAGAGAAGCTGTACTGTGGATTTCTTTCAGTTCCCAGTCCATTACTCTTCACTGTTGAGGCTCTTCATAGAAGCAGCCTACTTTTCATTCCCTTTACTCATATACCCATCCTAATCAATTTTCCTCAGTATCTTGTCAAGCTGCTCCTTTCATGGAAACCGTTATCTACAATTGCCAATTACAAAGATCAATTCTCACTTTCCTCTCACCAGACTTAGATGCATATTTTGAGAAAGGCTTATGTTGTCTTACAACCCATAAACTGTTTTACAGCAGCTGGGAGATAGGAGCACATTGGAGACTCTGATTTCCAGGCTTTTTCTCAGGAACGAAAAGATCATAAACTGCACATCCTTAGTCCTTAAGAGCATGTATTTCTTGTCACTTCTCCTGAAGTCATTGGCATTTCTTTACTACTTACCAAAATCATCACTATAATTTATTACTTATAATGAACTCAATCATTTATGCTTTGATCTGGAGAATGTGTTTTGTGTGTTTTTTTTTAGATGCTATATCCTTATTTATATTTCTATATCATTAGCTGTCAAGATATTGACATGTGGCTCTCTGTTCCCAACAGGAACAGATCTGGAAGTGATGAGCACAGAGAAGGAGACCAGGAATCTACTCCTTTCCCACTTTCTCACTGTGATGTCATCACTCTCTTGTTACAGTATTTCACACTGCAGACACAATTCTCTCTTTGGTTCTAAGTCATGTTTCTCTAGCTTTCCACGACAACAGACTTTAGATTGTTTGATAAGACTGGGCATTCATAGTTGGCATGCCTTAACCCTTTCTATCATTTCAGTCTAACCTCATTTCTATTTCTCTGAGTTATTGTGTTTTAGACAATAATCTCCTTCCTGGTAGAGTCACAGCTAATTTATTTGAAAATTACACAATTATTCAGAAGAGATTCATTTTCTGAAGTTACAAATTATTTTAATTTCAGATTGTTAAAGGATTGACAACATCAACTGAGACATCATTCAAATTGATTTTCAATGTCTGATGCCTCCAAAATTCTGTGTTCCCCTGTGTTTTCTATTAAATTTAGAGGGACCAGATTCAGTTAAACTTTCCCCATGACTGATAAAGGAAACACACACATCTTCTAATTAAGTGACAGATAAAACCTTAACATAAAAGTAATTAAATAATCACTTTTACCTCTCAATTCATCTCTACTAATTTTGTTGCTTTCTATAAAAAATATATTTCATTGTTGCCTGTCATGGTCTCCATATTAAACTTCACTGTCATTGACAAATTTCAGGAGAGAAAGGCAAGGGCTGAAAATTCTACATTCATGTCCCCAGTCTCCATCATGGGCTTACTGAATTTTTGAAGCTTTGGTTTTCACTTATTATTCAAATTAGCTTGTGTTTTTTTCTGCCTTGTTGGAGCAGCTTGGTTTTCGTTCTTCTGTCACTTTTTATATTTTACAGTCTATTAATCGAGAGTCTAATTTAACCACAGGAGGGACAGTGTTTTCGATTGAGTTTGATATAGCTAAATGTGTTCCAAATTCATAAAGATTGGGGCTGTATTATAATAGACACAGTGGCTTATACCAATTTTATTAAGTGCTTCTTTCAAAGAATTTACAACTAACCTGTCTACAAGATGTATTTCACCCTTCTTAAAAACTATCCAGACTTGAGCACGTGCAACAGCAACCCCAGCTAGATTATACTATGAGACCCATTCACATAGAATTTTGATACTTTAGTATAAAACTCATTAATCAATAGTCGTATTAAGGTGAGAAATGGCAACAATACTTCATTTATGTCTTTTATTTGTTTTCAAATTGTCCTTTAGACAATAAGAATAATATTACTAATCATGGCCAAATTTTCTATTCACAGTAAATATTAATAACTACATGTGAATTACTGTTATCCATGTTTTATAGTTATATATGTAATCTATATTAATACTACAACAGCAATATTTAACTACAGTTCTTTTCAAGTCCATAAGTTAGTGGTTATTTGACATCAATGTGGGAGATTCTGTTGTCCTAAATTGTCAAAGCCATGTTTTCATTCAGATGCCCTTCTTGCTGTGAGAAATCAGACCTCTTAGATTCAAAATTAGAAGACCACTTACTAAGTCTACAAAAATAGCAAATAGAACTACAGAGTGCAAGGAAATGACCACAGGAATCTATCTATATAACTTGCGATGCTTGCTTTAAACACAGCCACTATTTTTTCATTAAGGTGTGGTTATATGGAGAATTGTACAGATAGTCACACCTTACTAGATATTTTACTAACATAATAGATGCCTTTCTAGGAAAATCTGTTTTATTTGAATGCAATGTTTACATTGTATCTGAATACAATGTTCATTTAAATATTTTATTTGTTATTTAAAAAATTTCATAAAATTAGAATGATAAATTCTTATAATCACACTAACAAATGTTAATGCTACTATAATGAAGTATAGTAGTATAATGAAGTATAGTAGTATAGTGAAGTAGTATAAAGAAGTAGAGCATTGTTAACAAATTCTTTCTCTGTGGGATAGGAAACGGGATAATTAATTAGAATATTCTAGGAGAAGAGAAATGGAAGAGAGGATAACAAGAATATTTTGCTTAGCCAGGTAGTGGTTGCACACGCCTTTAATCCTAGCACTTGGGAGGCTGAGGCAGGCGGATTTCTGAGTTTGAGGCCAGCCTGGTCTACAGAGTGAGTTCCAGGACAGCCATGGCTATACAGAAAAATCCTGTCTCGAAAAACCAAAAATAAATAAATAAATAAATAAATAAATATATAAATAAAAGAATATTTTGTTTGCCTGGAATTTTCTTAGGATTATGATTTTTAACTGATTTTTTTTCTGACATTTTAAACTAAAAATTATGAATTACAAATGCTTTTAGATAGCAAAACTTTAAGCTCAAACTTCTTAACACACACACACACACACACACACATGCACACACACACGCTACATTTTGCTGAAGGAGTACACAGATTGGAGAGGTGTTTAAAAACTGAAAATTTTTTAGATGAGCTGCAGAGTATGTTTCTGTACCAAAATACCAGAACATCGGGTGAAACAGAAACGTATATATCCTCTTAGCTAAAATTCCTTTACTATGTTATAGTTGTCCTGCTTGCAAAATATGTTAGGGGAATGATGGTTTAAAGTTTATGGGAGAAATGAACCAATTTCTAATTTTACTAAAGGTCCATTTCATAAAGGGTATCCCATACCTGACAGTGCTTGGGAAACCAAGAACCACAGGTCTTTAAAAAAAAAAAAAAAAAGGAGAAATATAATGACTCCTAATGGCATTTCTGCTATATTCTGAAATCAGTACCTTATTTACCATCATCAGAGAGATGTTGGTCTCTCTGGCAGATGGAAACAGATGTAGAGAACCACAGACAAGCACTGCACACACACACACACACACACACACACACACACACACACACACAATTTTAATATTTAAATTTTTAAATATTTTGTCCTTTATTTGTTATTTAACTACAATCGAAGTTCAGTTCAACTGATCATAAATGTGGCACTCTCAATTCCTTTCTGCTGATCTATATTTCTTTTTGTACGTGTTGGCACACTGCCCTGAGAAACATAGGTGCTGAGTTTGGAAAAGAAGAAGCCATCCAGCATATTTCTTATGTTTTCCACCAAAGATCAATTGACTTCTTAGTGTGATGGATATTTCAAGTTATTTATTTAAAATATGTTACATAAACTTCGAATTGTATACGTATGCTATATGATGTATACACACTGTTAACATTTCCTCTAGGCTCTACCCAACAGTTACCTAGCAACAGTTACCTGGAGCCTGGAGCCAGCTTTGATGTAAACGGACTGTTCTGCTTCTCTCTCCTTTCTCTCCCTCCGTCCCTCCCTCCCTCCCTCCCTCCCTCCGTCCCTCCCTCCCCCTCCCTCTTTCCCCCCTCCCTCCCTCCGTTCCTCCCTCTGTCCCTCCCTCCCTCTCTCTCACCATCTTTCCTCTCTCTACTTTCTCTCTTTCTCTCTCTCTCTCTTTCCTACATGTCCTGGTCCTGACTGGCCTCTTCCCTTCTTCCTCTCTTCCTCTCTTTTTTTCTCCTCCTCTGCCTCTTTCTTCTCCTCAGGTCCCAAATAAACTCCCATTTTTAGTTCATAGTAGGCCTGTTACACAGCTTGATTGTTCAGGGGGACACCTTTACCATATGAGCCAATGCAACCCCTCACACCTCTGTTTCAGAAAACACAAAACATACCAAAAACATATACAAAACATATGTATAAAATTTGCTACTATAGTAACATATGCATCACCTCACATATGACATCTATTCGATGGTAAGAACAGAAATAGTTTACTTATTTATCAAAAGTCTTAAATAAATCCCTGGTCTTAAGTAGCTGTACTGCTTAGTTTTTTATCCACTTGATACAACCTAGGAAAGTCTGAAAAGAGGAAACCTCCGCTGAGAAAATGCCTCTATCTCTAAGGACTATAGGCAAGATGTAGGTGCATTTGCTTGGTTAATGATTGGCATTGAACGAATCAGACCACTGTGGGTGGTGCTACTCCTTGGCAGGTGATCATGGAATATGAAAAAAAAACTGAGAAAACCAGGGTGTGTGGAGGGTAGCCTTGTGTCAACTTGAAGGAAGCTAAAGAAATATTTGCAAGGAAGAAGTTTTAATTGAAAAACTGCTACTAGTAGATTGACCTGTATGTAGTTCTGTGTTATATTTTCTTGATTGATGATTCCTTTAGGTGTGCCTATCTCATCATGTGCAATGCCATTCCTAGGCTGGTGGTATTGAATTATATAAGAAAGTTGGCCTAGCATGTGAAGAGAAAGGAAGCCGGTAAGCAGTACACCTGGCCCTGAATTCTTTGTTTGACAGGCTGTGGGATCTGGGGAAAGTGTTATGCTATTTTGATATAATACTGTAGTGATATAAAAGAAAACCATGTCCAAGAACATTTGATATTATCTTGTAAAGTTATGTGAAAATATTATTTACAATAAATTCTATACAATGCATATTTCACTGTTGAGTACTTCACTGTATGGATTACTGAGGAAACTCCAATGACAAATATTCACAAAGGGTATGCTGGCACATTGGATTTTGTTTGCAGAAACCAAATCAATTTTTCCATTACTGTGTGTTCTTTTTTAAATGTTCAGCATATACTTTAGGGCAACATGATGTTTTATCCTGGGATGAGACTAATCAGCTATACTAACAATCCAATTATTTTTCCATCTTCCACTTTTGGTGTAGTACCAATCTGCTAAGCATATGTCTGGTAAAAAGCAAATGGAGATGTTATAGGGTTCAACATGTTTCTATTTCAAATCCACTGCTAGTTAATCAGGTTCATAACATTTAACAATTTACCCAAGCTCTAGCTTAAGTGTTATCTTTCACTTAAAAGAAATGAAAGCATTAAACTGTAATAGTGATCCTTTATAAATTGAAAGTGTGTCATAAGTATTTTCTCCAATGGATCATAGATTTTTGTACTACGAAAATGACAGGCATTCTTCTAGGTAATATCTTCACACAAGCAACATCATTCCCAGTAACATGTTTCTTACTTGTTATTTTCTATTTGACTATCAAACTATTGGAAAATTTATATCCAGTTACCTTTATAAAAATAATCTTAAAGACTGAGTATTCTAATATTATACATCAGTGATGAGATCACTTGAAATTATAGATGTAATTTTCATATTTTAGAATTTAAAGCATAATTCACAATCTCAGTCCTTACTCCATCTATTATATAAGTGAGACCATTTTGTCACGTATTATGTTGTCAAGCATCTATCCTTTGTAGCTAAATGTGTGCTGTTCCTCTCGTTTACATAGCAGTGAATGAGTTGGATGCCAATTTTTAATGACAAAAATATGTGCTACTAATTCCTGGGTAGTGAACTGGATCTAAAAATCCTAAAAATGAAGTTACAAAATTATAATAAAAACTAATAGTCTTTATTTTATTTTATTTTTAATTTTTTATATGAGTACATTGCAGCTGTCTTCAGATACACACTAGAAGAGTGCGTCGGATCCCATTACAGATGGTTGTGAGCCACCAGATGGGTGCTGGCAATTGAACTCAGGACCTCTGGAAGAGCAGTTAGTGTTCTTAACCACTGAGCCATCTCTCAAGCCCAAAAGTAATAGTCTTTAATATCTCTTCTTAGTATACCACATTTAGTTGAAGAGTTAATATTTCCCTCTCTGTTTCTCCCTACCCCCCAGGAGTATAGGTTTCTTAAAACTCTATTTCAACAAAAACAAATGAAAACAAAATTTGTTTTACACAACTTTGGATTGAAAAATATGGCAACTTATTGGCCTCTTAGTTGCATTTTATTGCCAGAGTGGTATACCTAATTCCAATGTGGTGAAAACAATATGAAAATACTTCTACTGTCTGATGAAATAGACATCTGATGATCCAGATGCTATTACCTCTTAATGGAGTCCTAAGTTTAGGCCTCATTAATTATTCTCCATGAACTATGATCATACAATCATCTGGTCATATCAGGCGTATGGTAAATAGTGACTTACCCACAATTTAGACTTCAGGAAGCTACACACCCTCACATTCATATGTGAGTTATTACTTGGATAGTTTTGCCATAGAAACAGTGGATATCAACATGTGACCACTGCCAGAAAATGAGTTTCAATATATACAAAGAGATTGCATCCATATCACACATTTTATACCCCCCTCAAAGAAAAAATGAAAATGTGGACAAGTGGTTATCTTTTAAAATACATAGTTAAATAATTACAAATTAAACAATAATATTTTTAAGTGAACTGAGACAGAAATACAGAATGATATCTATGTCCTGTTCAGATTCAGCTGAATTCTTACTCTCATGTATGAACTGGGGCTTTTGAGAAGTAATTAGGACTTGAGGGTAAAGGCATCTTCTATAAGATTAGTATCAGGAATGTTTTCCTGTTGTCTATTGTCCACAGTGTGAGGTTACAGTGACAGTCAGACCATGTAAAAGCCATAGTATGCCACAGTAGACACTGTGTTTTCAGTATGTTGTTGATTTTGGATTTCTCAAGCTCCCAAACTGAGAAATATTTAAACCATTCAATTTGCCTAAGAAACAAACAGAGTTAGCATGAATATTCATATACAGGTTTTAGGGAGGAAGTAAATTTTTATGCTTCTGGAATAAACTTCCACGAGGGAGATTACTGCACCACTTGGTAAGTAAATGTTTAGTTTTTTATAGAAGCTGAAGCAGTTTTCCAGATTGCACATACAATTTCTCACTCCCTGAAGCAATACCTAAGAATCATTTTGTTCCCTCTTTTTCAGCAGCATTTTTTTTTTGCTCCTCAGTTTTTAATCTTACCTATTTTAATAGATTATAGTAGTCTATCATTTTGGCCTAATATATCAGTAACATTAAAATTCTTCTCTTATAATGCACATTGTCTGCAGAGTTTGTCAATACCATATTACTTTAAAAATTGCTATTTTTGTCTCCTATGTGCAGTTTGTAAGCCTCATGTTTGTCTTCTTAGTCGCTTCATGGATTTCAAGACATAACTGTATTTTGTTGATTGATTCTGACCTTTATATCTCATTTTTTAGATGGTGATCTTGGTATCATATCTGACAACTCTTGTGCCATTGGTAGTACCATATTTAACTATAAAAAATTTTATAATGAGAAATTACTTTTGTTCATTTAAATATAATGCCCTATTACATGGAAATAAAGTTGTAACTTTTGCATGATTGAGTAAAAGGGTGAAGAATAATATATTTTATATGGCACATTGCAAGTATGACAGTGTAGTTCCATCACTATTGCATGAAATTTAAAAGAAACATTTATACCTTTTGAAAACTGTGAAGAATAACATGCAAGAATACTATAAACTTACAGTTGCCATAGAAAGTATGCCCTAATTTGTGAAGATGTCTTGTGTTCTACACTTTTGGCTGACAAACATCTATGCAGTGAAAAGCTGGCTTGTCTTTAAACCAATATCACAGACAGACAACTTACCAATTATTTTAAGTGATAGCTTAAAATTCCTATCCTGTATTTATTTTCTCTGAGTCAAAACAGTCCATCCTGGAGAAAGAAGAGAATCTCATGAAGCCCAGAGAATACTCAAAGCTTGCAAAAGTCAGGAAATTTCTGAAACTGAAAGTCTCATGAATAACAAACACCTCCCCTGAATATGCATGCAGCATCATTTTCTGTGCATAAACATTTCGATATGACAAAGTATTTTGGACTACAGTTTCTGTGTGTGTTTATCCAAGTTTGACTGGGCTTTTTAGAGATGAAACTGCTTTTAATCTCTGTGCTCCTGTAAGTAATCCCTCAACTGTAATGTTACTGAAATTTGGTAGTTCCTTTGTGGCTGGTGGCAAGGGTAAAATCAGGGTCTCCTTTGGGGATTATTATACTCATTAATAAAAATAGTTTAAGAATGGACTCAAAGGAGAGCTCAAAGACAGTTTTTTTTTTCTCACAGTTTAAAATAAAATGTCGAGAACAGGAAAGATGCCTAAAGGAGAGAAAGAAAGAAAGGCCAAGCCATTTAGGTAGACATAGAATTCATGCATGTTAGACGAACAAGAAAACCTACTAAAAACAAGTATTAAAAGAACTTAGCCCAAAGTCTACATTTCCCAATGATTTTATATATAGTTAGAATAAGCATTGTAAACCTGTGGAGCTTTACATTTGAATTCACATTTTCATTACGTTTTATTTTTATGAATTTATCTAACACCAAATCAAGAAATTCATGATAGCTTCATTACTAAAATATTATCTTTATATCTTTCTGTCATAACTCTCATCTATTTTACGCTCTGATTCTTTTAGAGATATATAATATTTTTTGTATGTACATGTGTGTGGGGGGGTGTATACCTACATGATTCTCTGTATACCATTTGTGTGGGAATAGGATCCCATAGAACTAGAGTTACATTACAGGCAACCATGTATTTCCTCTGTAAGAGCAGCCATTACAGCCCTATTATTCTGATTGTTGGCACTCCTAAAGTGAATTTATTTTATTCACATTCTTGAAAGCATATTCCATGGAGTATAGATTCAAATTATTAACATCAGAAGGTTTACAATTCTATATATCATTCTTGAAAATGTAACTTATTTTCTCTGTATACTGAAAATACATTGACTGTTAGAGTTTAACAAACATGGACAGACCTTGGCTACATTATCATGACTTCTCAGCTAAATAGATGTAAAAGGCAAGTAATAAAATAAATATATAGTATACCAGTACTCATATATTCCACAATAAAACATAAAGTAACTTTTTTACAAACAAAGCTCTGAAGGGTATGAGTAATTCTATAGAGGATCACAAAAGTCCTCAATGTGAGGAAAACCTAATATTTCTCAAAACAATGAGTTATAAATATCTCTTGGAAAAAAAAATCTCTTAACACCTTTTGCCCTGACATTCTGCATTTTCATATATTAGAACCAAAACCTGCTAAAATATTAATATTGAGATTTGTTTTGTTTATGATTACTTTTATATAATCAAAGCTTCAGAGAATGTTACTCTGATTTATTTACTCTATTTCTCATAATCATCCAGAGTTTTGCAACTACTATGTCAAAAATCAGTTTATGTTAGCAAAATACAAAACAAGCAAACAAACAAAATATAGTGTTGATATGGAGTGCGTTCAAGGAGCAAAAAGAAAGCCAATAGCCAGTAAAAACAAGAAGACATATAAAGACATGAGTTTAGGAGGAGCTACAAGCTACTTCAGGAACTCAGGGCCTCCCTACTCTCAAGTCCTATTCAAAGACTATGAATCATTCCAGAACGCTTTGTAGCATGGTTTCAGAATTGATGAAATTCTTTTCACAGCATACCTTCATTGCCCATCAGGGAAGCAGAAAACCCAATGTTTAGACTATTGCTACATTGAAGACATAGGTTTATGGGAATGAGAAAAGGAGGTGGTGAGAAAATTAGATGTCTTACAACCTTCTGTTATTATTATGTTTAGTTATTTATACGTTGTATATGTATGCATATGTACACATATGTAGAGGGGCATATGTTTGGACGTGGTTCTCTCATTTCAACACATTGGTTTTGAGATGGTTTTCAGGCCCATCAAGCTCATTTGCAAGTACCTTTATCTCCTGAGCTATTTGCTAGCACTCCATATATATTTTGAAGACATATTGTATTAGATTAGGTGATGAATTTCAAAGAGGAAGAAAAGTAATGTATGATTTTCTCTATTTTATACTTTAATGTGAGCAAGTGGGAAATAATTATTTTTGGAAAAAATATTTTTCCAAGGTCAGAGAACAGAAGTCTTGGGAAAAGTTAGAAAAAGTTTTAGATATCTTCAGATATCCAAGACAAATGCAAATGATGAGTATTTTAGACATGGTGACTATAGTAATGTGCTTAGATGTAATGTCAGAGAAAGATGATGTAAAGGCAAATCAGTCCTGGACATCGATAATATTTAAATTTGAGATACACTATGATCACTTAGAAGATCATGATGTAAAAATTTGAGAACCTTTAAGTTTAAATCTAAATCACATGTGAATGCATACAGATCAAAGAAGTAAGGAACCTGAGAAGTGAAAAAGACAGACCAACCAAGAACAAAGGAGAGAATAAACATTATTTTCAAATTTATGCAATATGTCAAGCATTAATCATGGATTATTAGAGATGAAAAGTTAGTTTGAGTCAATCAGCAACAATAGTTAATAATAGATACTCATAATGATACTCTAGTGCATAGTGAAAATTTACATAAATCAAGAGGAAATGCAAAGAATGGGAGTTAAAATCGGCATTATAATTACTAGTTGTCCAGGCAAGTTCTTGAAGAGGATGATCAGTATTTTAACTGATGTCTCATTAGAAGTGTTGTCCACATATCCTGAGAATCACATTTTAAAAAGATTCCCTCCTGCTTTAATGTAAATCAGAACTCATGGTAACTGGGTTTTAGAATCTCTTTGGGGCTTTTTGAAGGATAACAATATAAAGTGTCTGTTGATTGACAGAGAAATGTTTCTCATCAGACTGGAGTAAGCAGGAGAAAATCAAAGAGCAACAAAGAAGGTCCATTCAGCAGTCTTTGAGTAGTGAAGAGCAACAGCTGGGGTCCTGTAAGTAGGGAGATGGACTCCAATGCAGGCATCGCCGCAGTCACCACAAAGAAGGAAGCAGAGATACCAGGGCCAAGTTGACTGTTAATGTTCACAAAGAGCTGGGAATCTCTTCTCCTAAATGAAATAAGAAACAAATACATCAGAGGGATGTGAGAAAGGCAGCAGAATACAAACAGAGATGTGAAGAATATTTGTATAGGACATTAAGAGGAATAATGTTCAATATTGGAAAAAGTATGTTATGATGCACAGAGTTAGTAGAGAGCCCTTGTCTATGTTAGAGTTTTAATTCTGTGAGGAGACACCATGGCAAAGGCAACTCTTAAAAATGAAAACATTTAACTGGGGTTGGATTACAAATTTGCGGTTTAGTTCATTGTCAACAGGGTGGTAAGCATGGCAGCATCTGGGCAGACATGGTGCTAGAGGAACTGAGAGCTCTACATCTTGATCAGAAAGCAGGAGAAGACTGTATGCTATTCTTGTCATAGCTTAAAGGTAGGAAACCTCCAAGCAGACCCCCAACAGTGAAATACTTCCTCGAGCCACTTCCTATGGGCCAAGAATTCAAACACCTTAGTCCATAGGGACCATATCTATTCAAATCACCACAGCCCTTTAATTTAATGCAGAAGGATTTTAACTAACACCAGGAGGTAGTACTCCTTGTGTGCTTTACTGAAAACAGGTTAATAAGAATTTCAATTTAGGATACCAGAAATTTTGCAAAGAGATACAATTCTGTCCCTAGTAAGAAGAATTATAAAGGTATATGAAAGTATTAAAGATGACACAGCACACAATTTATTACTTATATAAATAAGAAAATGCATTTCAAAAAGTTTCAAATGACAGAAATACAATAAATACTACATGTACTGTTGTTTGCAACAAATGACAAAAAATGTTATCTTAATTTGTCATTCTACAAGGTAGGAGTTGAAGACAGGGGAGGGTGCATTCCTGCTCTGGCATGTTTGAGAAATGTGGTAGGGTAGCTTTTCTCAGTATGGTGCCTTGGAATACAGGGGATTTATTTGATATAAATGAGTTACTGGGTATTTTAGAAGATGTGTTCTTAATAAAGTGACAATTCTTCAGTTGCAAGCAATTATTATTTTTTACTTCAAAACAAAAGATAAATGATATCTGCTTGCATCCTTCCAGAAATAACTTAAATAATTCAAATTGTGATATTTAAACAACAATCCTATTAAAATCACCTATGTCTTTTTTTCTGTTGTCGTTGTTTTAATAGGAATCACAGCAGGGCCTTTAGAAAGCCAGTCACCTATACTATCCTAACATGATACTTATGTCCTTACAAGGCTGACAATTCTTTTGCACTCCATTGCGATTTCAACAAATTCTTTTGGTCAGTCCTCAAATGAACTGTCTAATTCTTTTTCAAGGCAGTAGTCTGTGAAATAATGTCATGCAGCAAGTTGCACATTTTATTCACCTAGATTCATTTAAGCCCAATTTCTTGTTAGAAGAATGCAGTTTTTACACTCAAACCATAGACAATGCAAAGGCATAGCCTCGTGTGGTAGTACTTTGCTCTTTCTTTAACAGGTAGAGAAAGAAATGGTTGCTAGGAGCTCTGTTGAGTACTTTAGAGGTAAAGCAGACAGCCAACACGAGGAAACCACAGAAAGCCAGTGGCTTCTTCACACAATAATGTTTAGAATTCCAAAGAGGCAAGAATTACTCCAAAGTGTTATTCTTTTTTTTAAAGTTATCAGTTATAGTTTTCTGCTATTCGAGTATAATCCTGTCATTTTGAGTAGAAAAGTGGATTTTTAAAATCTTCATTTAAAAATGTAACAGTAGGTACTTTCGTTACTGATATTTTATCTTGTGACAAGTTACAACTCCAAAACACAATAAGTGAGACAACATTAAAACTTTTGTCATGTTTATAACTAATAGCTGAAAAGAGACTTTTCTTTGATCTCATAGGTAGGAATATCAACTTTACAGGTTTACTTATGTCAGATCACAACAGTAACGGGACAGGATCTGGACATCCCCCCTCTACTAGCTATTGCAGTAATCTGCACTCAACTGTACTCAATGAAGGAATAGCATATTACACAACTCAGGTTCCATGATTCACATCTGAAATGATGCAATTTTTCTTCAGGGTAACCATAAACCAGTAACACTGGCAAACTCATGGGGAACACAATGCAATGTCAAGCTTTTGTCTGTTAGTAGTCTATGTTAGATGTAGTTTTTAACATGAAGTTGATCTATTCTCATTTGCATGTTATAGATATTGTACAGAACCTACACATACTGCAAATGTGCTGTTTCATTACTTGTAGGATCACAGAGACATCGCACACTAAAGAGAAAGTGTCATATAGTTCAATGAGTCTGGCAATGTTGACAGTTCTGAAGTTATTCAAGCAAGGCTTAGACACATGAAACATCTGATTTTTTTTCTGTAATAAAGCTCTCCGAAGTCATAATAGACAATTACTAGAAATGCCCTCATTGTGAAGAGAAGACACTCGATAATTCAACGTAAATTTAAGAATCAATGTAAAGAAAAGAGATTAAAATGTTGGTGTCAAACAGGGAGAAATAAGCAGAGAGTGTAAGTTATTTGAGAACAGTCTACACTGTGCTATACCTTTAGCTATTGAATCATATTGCTGGTATGATTTCATGAAATTAGCACAATTTCAGGATTTAATATTTAAATTTTAGAAAAGTGTGAAACCTGCCTCTCAGGCAATCATAATAGCAGATATTATTCATAACTTGAAATTAGGTAACAATTTCAATTTTTAAAGTTTCTAACACATTATTAAAATATCATCAACATTATATATATCTAAAATTTTCACATGCATTATTTAATTTCTGATAATTGGAAATATATGAAGTAGAAGATAGTAGATTTACAGAGTATTTTGTTTTCTAATAGTACTGAATGAAATTATATCTGTACTTGAGATTATTATCTGTGATTTTGTCTGCCAAGATTTGATACA
>JADRCC010570679.1:0-16776 GCA_019843855.1 Hylomyscus alleni | reverse complement strand
CCTTAGATGTAGGTGAAGAAATGCCAGTAATGCCTATCTTGTACCTATTTCTGGAGGCACTGCTATCAGGAGAAGGATGCTAATGCAGCTCCCATCTTTAATTCCCACAAATCTTAGTTCCTCAAACAGTTCATTCCTCTCTAGATTTTCTGACAAAAGTAACAGCACAAGGATAAATGTGCAATAACCATCCCACCTGAATGAAGGTCTTGGACTTATTCAGTTTAACCTAACTGAACAAATACCCATTACCTTCACCAAGAAGAGAGGGAACTTCTCCATCTGCATCTAATGAGTGTTGAGATTTGAGGTGCTTCCTAGCTCCACAGAGGAACAGAGACAATCTTGAGTCTTACTTGGGCCAGTCAGTTCAGATCTATCAGTCTTTCCCCACAAAATACCTCACTTTACAGGATCTTTATAAGTGAGATCCTCTTTTTTGGGTGTGTAATGCCCAAAATTAACTCCATTAAGTCCCATCCATTCAGGGTTCACATAACTTCTTGGAATGCTGGGAGTTGTAGTCCTTGGTAAATAATAAAGCCTTATGGGAAAGTGCACTGGCCTATGAGTTTTGTCCATAAAATACCTGAAACTTGAGGCTACTCAGCTGAGAAGTTTCAGGAAGCGGTCCTCATCAAAGTCTATCCTTGGTCAGTATTTTAAATTTAGTAAAGTTTGCTTCAAATTTGGCCCCAAATGGTAAAATTGGTTTTTCTCTGGCCAATCTCAGGACTAACAGGTGTTCCAGAATTATCAACTCATATGTCTTTCAGCTATGGCAGGACACTTAGTGGCCAGTGAAGTAGTAAATCCCATGTGACCTTGTGACACTTGTTACCAGTGGCACAGCAAATGATCTCCCTTCCACATAACATGAAATCTGATAATTCTTAGGTAAATAATCTTCAGTATCTTTAATTTCTCTAGGCTCAAATTCAAACATTTTGCAGTATTTTTGTGTGTATGCATGAATGCATGTGTTTGTGTGTGTGTATGCTGCATGTGTTGTTGTGGAGTCCATAGGTCAAACTGTTTTTATTCCTCAGGTGCCATCTTTTTTTTTTTTTTTTGAGAGTGTCTTTGTCTCTCTGTATGTTTCTCTCTTTGTGTGTATGTGTGTTTATCTCTGTCTCTCTGTCTGTATCTGTCTGTCTTTCTGTCTCTCTTTCTCTCCTTCCTTCCCTCCCTCCACCTCTTTCCCTCCTAGAACTCCATTGAGCCTAGCTGAACAACCCCAGAAATCCTCCTGTCTCTGTCTTCTTAGTGCTGGAATTGTGAGCGTGTTCCACTAGGACAAACTTTTCTTAATGTGGTTTTTAGGGATTGAAATTAGACTTTTTTATACTGCTTGGCAAACACTCTACCAACTGAACTATTTCCCTAGACTCCTGATGTATTTTTTAAAAAATAATTCTTCCTCTCTGTCTTTTGGTTTTCTATTTCCCTTCCTTATTTACTTTTCCTTGTTTTGTGAATTTGGCTGATAGTCCTTCATAGTTGACATAAAGAGTGCATTAGCTTACTACATGAGGGACTTTTTTAAACTTAGTATTACAGTTTCATAAAAAAATAAGTTAATTTCCTATAGCGACATACTGTTGATATTTATGTTCAAGGAACATTTCAATCCTCATTTTCCTGACTAGGACATTAAGTCTCTGATTATTTAAGCACATCAAAGCTTATGGAATTAAAAGGGTGTTAAGCTCTAAGCCCATTGTCTTCATCTGGTGTTCAGAGGAAATGCAGAGATATTCTTTTATTGCCTGGGATCCAGAAACATGAACCATGTCTCTAGGACCGCAGATCCCATCCAATGCACACCTCCCACCCTCCTGCCTATATCTTCCTGATACATGAAGTATGGATATCTATACATGTTAGATACTTTAATTCTGGGCCATAGATGGAACTGACTATAAAAAATACCACATTATTTTCCATCAAGCTCAAAAAATGTAGACAAGATTTGGCTTGAGGTCCTGCATTCTAAGAACAATGATGCCAAAAAAGAATAGTTTAAATAATGGCTGTTAGAAACAAACAAATAAACAAAACAAAACGAAAAAACAAAAAACCCCATGCACTACAGAATTTATCAACTTCTACATTTTACAGATTGTTAGGAGAATGAACCAACAAAACATTGAGCAGTCCATGTAGATTTCTTGAAATGTGATTTCTGATAGACCTTGACAGTGAATCTTCTCTGAAATACATAATTTATAGACAAACTCTTAGGCATTTGTTTTTCTCTAGGTTTTGAAAAGAACTTTGATACAGTCTCTCTGTAACCTTAGGATTACATTTGCCCAGCTGGTCCATGCTTCTGACCCATTCACACTTCATTTCTCAGTGTCTAGTGAATGTGTTAAATACTTTTAGTTCTTATATGGAAGTGACAAACACATGCCCTGGTTCTCTACCAAAACAGGAAAACTTTTCTTCCTATGGAACATATACTATCTCTTTTTGCTATCCACATGAAAATTTCTTATATCAGGGTACAGGATGTATGTAGTGAACATCACAAAACATTTGGCTATATCCACAGTCAGAACCCTTAATTCTTCAAGTTTCAGCTTGGAGAAAAAAAGACTTGTAAACACAACCGTGAAATATGGATTTTAACAGGCTATTTAAATTATCATTTGCACAAAAAAATGTTAGACTTTTTCAGATAAAGAAATGCTTGAAGTTACTTGTTCCCACAACTATTCATGGTTTTGTCACTCTAGTAAATTATCACTTGTAAGTCTTCTGTATTTCGCCTGTTGTACAGTGTGTGTGTGTGTGTGTGTGTGTGTGTGTGTGTGTGTGTGTCCTGAGAAGAAAGCACCAGATGTTTGATCAATAGGTGGATTGTAAATGAGGATTTCAGGATAGCACAGTATTACTTGCCCTGCACTGATTAATATCTGGAGTTACAAGTTTGAATAGTCATGGTGTGTCAGTGGGTTGACTCCAGATGATGATAAAAACACTTCTCCATGTTACCAGTGGGAATGACTAGAGGAAAATAACCCATGATATACTTTGAGAGGCTGCCTCCATGATTCGTTTCATGCTACACACACCACATAAGCTAGTACACTTACTTCTCTAAACACATGCTAAGTGGGGAGGATAGAGGAGTGAAGGGGATTCATGTGTCTCATGTATTTCTTTGTGTTTCTCAATTCTTAGAATCTATCATTTCAAACGCCTTACAATACAGTGTCAAAGTTGGGAGGCAGTGCTAAGGTGAGGAATGTCAAATGTCTTCAATGATAATGAAAACAGCTGCTTAAATAAATGACATGATCCTAGGCCTAGGCCTTGGGCTACTTCCCTGCAGAATTGTCAGGTTCTATATAGCATGTGGATATTATTGACAGAAAGGGAAGGTTTTACATTATGGGATGGCTGTGGCCAAGGAGTACTGAGGATAATGTTTAACCAGTAGTTTATTTTTTTTCTTCCTTTGGCCTCTGAGCCACCAACCTCAGAACTGTCATATGAGGGATTTCTGTGCTGGAGATCATGCTTCTTCAGGGTGCTACTGTTTAAGTGGAAACACCACTGCTAGGACTGAACATGGAAAGTTATCACTCCCACATGAGCGCGACTCATAGGCTCTCACGATGTGGTGGCTCAGTGAGATCATGAACGCATCAGTGTATTTAATTGTCTTGAGGACTTTATGAGGGATAGACTACTGTCATTTACATTTGCAGACAAGAAGGCTGAGGGTCATGGATGGACATTAGGTGCTAGAATTGCGACAAGTGCTTATAGGCTTCAGAGGAGGAGGTAAACTAGGAGACAGCTTACACGCTGAACCAATCATCTCTCTGACCCCTAAAGAATGTCTGATATGATTGGATAATGGCTGTGAAGTGAGAAGAGGTGGTGATGATTTCCACATTCCTTTTATCTTGCTCTGAAAGGCTGGCTCCTTTACTTTGGGTCTTTAAAGCTTCCAGTGGCATCCCTTTGTACTTTGAATGTCTTCTCAACCACAGACCAAGGAAACTGCATTAGCTATTAAATTGGATATATGGCCATACACTATTCTCTGACTGAACTTTCTAGTACTTCAAAGACTTGAAGTACAGTTTAATGGTGTTTTAGCTGTCACTGGAATTAAAAGTCGAGTGCCATTGTGTGCTGGGGTTTTTTTGTCCCTCCTTTGGCTGATATTTACAGAATTCTACTTGAGGCTTGCATGGTGTGTGTCACATGAAACAAACAATACAGGCTTCTTGAGGTACTCAGATTATTTATTGTCCCTCTAATATTCCCTGCTACAAAAAACCCACCGCCTACTCTTTGACCCACTGCAACTCTTTTTTTCTTAATAGAAAGATAAAGAGACCTTAGGTCTAGCTCCCCTGAATTTATATTACCACCAAATCATACAGTAAACACAACAAAGATATTATCTAATCCTTAGGGGTTTTCAAGCCAGGGGAACAAAAATCAGAATTGATGACTATCATCAGACATGGACTCTGAGAGTGAATATTTTCTGAGGAGCCCTGGTAAACTGAGCAGACTCACATTCTTTTATGCTTCCCTTTAAAAAATATACTCAGGTTTGGACATTTTGCCTCTGCTTATGTTTTGTATTGTTTATATTCTGCCCATTAGGGTTTGTTGGTCTTTTACTTCATCTTCCAGGGTAGACCAGCATATCTGCTTGGTGAGTGCCATGCAGAGAAAACAGGTTGAACAAGACAGACCCAGCATCTGAGCTAAGGAGGCGGCTACTATCCCATCTTGCATGTTTTTGAGACAGCTCCTGGTATAGCTGGAGATGCTTGGGAAATGCTTACCATTTACTAACTTGGTATGTCTAAGGTCAAATATGCCAAGAAGAGAGAAAGGTGATTTCCTCTCAGTAATTAACCATATGGCGGTCTCTGTATCAACTCAGTTGTGACAAATGGATGAGAAATGACACGCAAAGATCAAAAGGATGAGGTGAACGGACTTTCATGAAATGAGGCATTGTGGGATTGATAAAGAAAGAAAAGAGGTTGCAGCAGCAGAAAGTACCCAGATTCAAATCACTCAAACAGACACACAGATACACATACAAGGTATGTAGACCTCAAGACTGTTAGTTGCTGCAAGAGTTCCCAGAAATATGGGAGCGAGACAGGAGGATAATGTGAGGATGTCAGGGGCCTTTTCATGCTTGACTGGTAATATTTGGTGCTACATAATTCATCCTGTGCAAGGAAGAATTCAAATGGGAGGAAATATTTTCTTTAGACATCTGGAAGATTGTTCAGAAATGAATGGGACTGATGCAGTGTCTGTGGTCAGTATTTGACATTTAGAAGGACTCAACTCTGTTTGAATACATTTGCGTGAGAGACAGCATGAATTTTAATGAGGCGTAAGTTGCTGTCACTGTGTTTGTGATTTGGGTTGAGGACCTTACAGCTGGGATGCTGATGAAAGATTGGACTTAAAGATATGCTATAGTCATGACTCCTTGAAGATCAGGGTATACATAGACATGCAGGGTACATGAATAGACACGAGCATCTTGACCAAGCAGCTCTCTGCAGCGGAGTAGAGGCTAATTGCTCTTTATATTAGTGTGCCCTGAAAATGGGTATGTACTGAATGCATATAGAGACATCTTGGACGTAGCAATCAATCAACTCCAAACTTTGAATAGAGCAAGAGAAGAGTACTATCAACCTCTTGCCTTAATAGTCATAATTGATAGATATTTAGAATAATACCCTTTTTTAAAAATCAAATAACCACTTTAGAGAAACCATTGGGTTATCTCATTAGTGATTTACCTGTCTTTGGAAGACACATTATCCCACAACAATGACTTAAAATGATAATGCATACCTTTGATTTCATGGCATCTGTTGGGCTGTAGTAGTGTAGTTGGGTAGTTTGGGTTTGGGAGTTTCAGGAGATCGCACTCAAGGTGTGAGTAGGGTCTGCACCTCAGATAGGCTGAGTTATACTTGAGGTTGATGAGTGGTTGTGAAATCTCATTCTTTACTTGACCTTCTTCATAAAGGGACTCTAATGCCCTTATGTGATGGTGGTTTTCATTCTTCAGAGTGACTTTTCCCATAGGAAATACATCAGAAACTACAAAGCCACCAACCAAAGAGCATACTCAGGCTGGTCTGAGGCTCCCATCACATATGGAGCAAAGGATTGCCTTGTTTGCCTTCAGTGAGAGAGGATGCACTTAATCCTATAGAGGTTTGATGCTGCCTGGGAAGGGGGGTGCCTAAGAGTGGGTGGCACCTTCTCAGAGGCACAGGGGAAGGAGGATGGGGTGAAGAACTCTGAGAGGGGGGTCTTGGAGGGGGACAAAAAATAAATCATATAATGATCAAAAAAATTTAATGGGTCATTTTGGCAATATTTGATTGAATTTATTGGCTAATTTTATGTATTGTGAGAAAGGACTTACAGGGTGTAAATAGAGAGAAAACAGTTATTGAAACTGTTTTGGACACTGGTGGTCATCAAATTTAATCGACCAACACTTGCAGCCTGACTTCTTGAACATTCTTTCAAATTTAAATGACCTCAATCAAAAAGACTGTACAAATGTATGTAAATCTTAGTACTTTCCCACACTTCATGCTCTGTTGTTGTTGTTTTGAAGTCATTCTTTACAGAGAAATTTAAGAGTGATTTTAAAATTTTCTATGTGTGTGGGTGCCCATGCACCCTGTGTACTCATAGAGGTGAGAGTACAATGTATAAAGGTTGGTTCTCATCTTCAGCCACATGGGTTCCAGCGGCCCAGCTCAGACTGTTAGGTAGTAAGCCCACTTACCCGCTTACCCATCTCACTAGCCCTGATGCAGGCATTTTAAAGTGTGTCCCAACAGCATTGCATACTGACTCTCTTAGACCCAAAATGTTGTTCAGCTTTTTGACCTTGAGACAGGATACCATCGACAGATATGTTAGGCCTCGTGCATATCTATCCTAGCACACATGCATCCCATGACAATGTAAATCCTTCCAAAACCTTTTGTGAGTTGGGAAAAGTATCTGAAAACCTGATGTTGGGAGAGCTACAAAACCTTGGCTCTTATCATATGTGAATACATATGAAGGTCATATTTATCACATAAAAATGTATATTGTCCTTCATAAGTTACTAATATTTAATCTATAATTCAAGCCCTGAGTTTACTATCCCCTCAGAAAAAGAACCACAAATAGATTTTATAAGCCCGTGGCATTCGATGGGTTTACTAACCCTACTGTAGGATGGCTGTGTCAGCATATATCACATTGAGAATGCAGGCGCCTGCAGGGGGCTTTTTTCATTTCCTAGTGTGGTTCTGCCACACTGTCAGATGCTAAATTTTTTTCCCCTTCTTTCCCAGATTGTTATAGTATTTAAAGTTTATGTGTTCTCTCTCAGCACCAACTGGGGCCGTGGCCAAAATTCTGATTGGGAGTGGGTGTGGGGTTGGAAACTATATATATGGCAGTTGAACAGCTGGGATAATCTATGTTTTTGAGAAAATAATTATGAATAATGCAAATTCAGCCATTAAAATAGAATGAAAGGATGACATCTCACCCAGTGGGAATTTTAGGGAAAAGTCACAGTTTCAGAGTTTCAGTGACGGCCCCTCCGGCCAGGTGTCAACAGTATTAGTCACTATGTACCAGTGTGATTTATAAGCAGAACATCTTTAATTTGAACCCTGCAGAATAATTGGCAGGGAATTTATCCAATGCCAACCTTTCTGGGAAGTCTTACCCTGGAAGCTGCCCTAACCTAGGTCGGGTACACCTGTTGGCTGCATCTACTGTATTTCTCCAATGTTGGCAGCTAACGCTGACTCAATTACTCTTTAGAATCTTTTACAATAATGATACTTCTGTAAGTGAGGAACTGCACTTTTGTAGGTCACTGTTAAATTCCTAGCCCTGGCCATACTGTGTGTTATTACTACATTTCCATAGTAAATAAGGACATGCTATTCCATATAACTATAAAGAGAAGATATTGCTTAATATGAATTAAAAAATCTCCCGCTACACAGTTCCAGGCATGATTATATATACTCAGATGCTTGAAGGTCTGCTCCTTCATCGTCTCTTAACCCTGTGACTAGTGCTAGTGTTACCTCTTCCTTTTGGATGTTATCGCAGCCAACAGATAGCATCTACTGAAGGAAGAGGGAATCCTCTTCCTCAAATGGGTCTAACATAAATTTGGCAGAACATTTGCTTTGCTGAGACCATCTGGGACCACCAACTCTCCCTGTCCATTCATTGTCATAGGAGTCACAGAAATACAGTAACTGGCGTGAGCTGTCTACAGAGCATGATCCTGCCTAAGATGTGGAGCTTGGATGTTTTAACCAATGACTTGGATCAGAAGAGAGAATGACTGTGTTGTGGTTGGACAAGCTATATAAGCAAAGGCCAAAAGGAACCACCTTGCATGATGAAGGCAAAGACTGTGTAGCTGGCAGAGTCAGTACATTTGAATTCCAATTTCATGTTTTGTTTTGTTTTTTTTTTTTTTATAAATTAGGAATGCCACTTAACTTATGGTTATGCCCAATTGCTTTCTTATGTTATCTTGTAAATGTGATTATTTTATGCTGTGTATAATGAATGCAGCTTCAAGCCAATCAGGGCAAGGCATCTTCAAATTATCTGGAAAGAGCAGGAGGAGTTGATGTTTTTAGCACTTCACATATTTGCTAAGCGGATTGACTTACCTTGGTGACAGAGTTGACTATAACTACAAGCTGCTGAAGCCAGAACAAAAACAACAAAAGCAATAACAACAGGAATCCTGCCAAGTGAATCAGCATGGCTTCTGAACATAGAAAGCAGATATATGCATCTATAAAGGCAAAGGATTTTTCTAAAATGTATCCCAATGGAGAAATTATCCGAGAGTCAGGAGCATGGTGCTACTTTTAGCCATAGGTGCTTCAAGGGCAACGTTCATGGTTTACTGGCTGTCCACAGTGTCCAAAAAGGGAGTACGAGGCAGACATGTCATATTTCACCTTCATTGGTTCTACTTTTACATCACCATGATGCTGGGAATCTCATCTCTCTTCCTCACATGCCCACCACAGATTGCTCATCTAAGGTCCAGAAGTGGAACTCCTGACCTTTCACATGTAGACTGATGCCTGAAGCCCAAGGTATTTAGAAAGAACACTTTATTTGGTGTCTTTGCACCGAGGTCATCTCTTCTGTCAGAATTTTAAATGCAATGCCAAAAACCTGCCAAGTAGTTCAGAAGATGATATATTATTAATTGCCACGAAGATTTACAAGAAGCCTGACTGTCCAGCTCCAGTGCCAGGTACTTTACAAGTGTAATCTAATTTAATTGACCAGTATTTGTATAGATTAATAGTGGTGTGTGGAGAGTAGAGGCAATTTATTTAGCTCCCTCCTTGGAATTCACATTAGTAGCAAGGTTATTGCTTCCTTATCTCTCTTGAATAGAAATAAGTGGTCAGGAGGTTTCGGGTGTGTGTTTCTTTCCCCAGACTCATATCGTTCAGGATCTATCTGTTACCATGAGCAAGGTGTCCATGACTTTCTGTCCCAGCCAGATGTTTCAGGCCACACTTGGAGGGAGACAAATGTGTCCACTGGAGCCATTGCCACTTGTACCAGTGACCTTGTGTCTGGCAGTTTGAAATTGAGCAGTTAGGAAATGCCGGGGCTGTTCTCAGTCGAGGTGGGGGGAAAAATCCGTTCCTTACATGGTAGTTTAAAAGACAGCAAACAAAACCATTCTGTTCATTTAGTTACCAGGTTGGAAAAGCAAACAAACCAACAAATATTCAAGACTCTCCAGCACACAGATATTTAGGTAATAATTGGCACACACATTTCCTAAAGTGAGCCTGTGCTGTCAAACTTGAGACCATTAAGTCTCTATTTAGTGAATAATTCTTAAGCTAAAACACAGGCTCCCATTCCAAACTGCCCACTGGGTCTCCAAACTATAACTCTCTTTGCATTGCACATTATTCTGTGGGTTAATTGCAGTAAAGTACTATGGTATGAGTTTTATCTTAATGTTATCAATTGGAATTATTATATACAATAATAACTACTGAAATATAGTGATTGTTATCATTGATATTATTATCATTATTATTATCATTATTACTATCTTTTAGATCTTTCCTGTAAGACCTTGCAAGATAGTATAGTAATGCTATTCAAGCAAAAGGACTTCAAATAAAACCAGAAGTTTTATCCATCTGGGATCCTTACCTAGATGTTTGATGATCTTCCTCTGTGTGTGCCTTGCTCCACAGGATAAAATCCACTCCAGGATAGCTGTTGCTTCTGTGGAGTCTTATCAGTTCCTGGCAGGAGGAAGTAGTTTTCTTCCTAGAGATGGGGCAGAATCCTTACTTTGGGAAAGCAGCAAGAGACTAGTCAAACCTGCCTGGAAAGGGTGTAGAAGTAACTGATGAGGTTACCTCTGCTGTGTAGGATGCAAAGATAAAGAGTCTAAGATAGCACACTGGAAATTTTGAAAATGATGCACCTATGAGGGAAAGAACACAGATGACTTCCCCAGGATCAAGATCTCAGGGAACTTAGACAGCTGTCAATTATCTTCAGTTAGTGATGTTTATGGCTCAAATAAAGGAATAGCAACTTTACTTTATTTTTATTTTTTGGTGCAATAATATTCCTCAAAATAAGTTTCCCTAACCTTTGGATTTTTAAATTTTCTATAATATTGGGAAATATAGCAAGAAAAGGGAAGAGTGTGCACTTAGACTGTAACATATTTCTTTATGTAGAGATGTGGGCAGACGGGGACAGAAAGGCCAGCAGTAAGAGAGATGATGTCCACCCCCATAGAAACAGGTGGAAATCTAGAGGAAAAGACATTGGTCAGAGCTGAGTGTCTATGTGTTCTAACTTGCTCTACCACACTCTCCACTCCACAGATTAGTAGTAGCTTTGAAACCAACAGACCATGACAATCCTGAAGACTAGCCGTATAGAGGATGCTAACTCTAAGCAAAGCTATTTTAGTCTCCTTCCTACAGAGTTCACTTTTTAAAATTAAATTTTTTACAATAATTTTATGCAAAAAAGTACTGCATTTATATCACTTTGCTCCATTAGCAACTTTCTCTCCACAGGCCTCTCCCAGATTTATGATCTCTTCTTTAATTATTATTGTTATCAGAAAACTCTAACACACACACACACACACACACACACACACACACACACGCGTGCACATACACACCATACTGAGTCCATTTAGCTTTGCTCATATGTCCACGTATCCAGGGCTGACCACTTGGGACTAGGTAGTCTTCGTAGGATCGTAGAGGGAAACTGATTCTCCTCTCAGCAGACACTGGCTGTCTGTAGGTCTTCATCCAAGGGCTGGACTTTGTGAAGTTTTCCTTATCCACATTGTCATGTCAAGAGGTGTTACCATTATTCTTGTGTAGGCAGCCATATTGTTGAGATTTCATGGGGGTAGCTTCTCTATCATGTCTAGGGAATACAATCTAGCATCAGGCATCCTAGTCCTCTAGCTTTTTCTAACTATTCTCCCCTCTCTAGTGCAACATTCTCTGAAGCTTAGGTGTAGGGGCTGTATTACAGATGTATCAGTTGGTGTTGGGTACCCCACCGTCACTTTCAGAGTATTCTTTTTGTTTGACCTGTCTGGCAGTTCTTAGCAAGGCTCTGCTTGCAAAGGTATCTTGATTTGATCTGACTTATATATCATCAAGTGAAATCCTTTTTCTAGGGGACATTCGTCAAAAACATTTAGAGGCCAATCTTCAGCTATGAAAGTAGATAGTAGTTGGCACAAATATAAGGCCAGTCAAAAGACTTCAAAAGAAAAGTATAGGAAAGACAAAGTTTATTTGGGTGTTAAAGCACTCTCATTGATTCTTAGAGCCTTCGAGGCCAAACACATGTAAAGGCCTGTGTGCATTTTTAGAACTCTTAGCATGCTATAGAAATGACTGAGGCTGTCCTAAACACTCAACTTTGATCTTGAGGCTCTGTGACTAGCTGAAAGTCAAAGATGTTTCCAGCATGTAGATGGAGTTGCTAGGAAAAGACTGGGAGTTCTATTGCTTTTAGGTGTTTAAGGAAACTTGTTTGTTGGCAACTGTGCTCTCTGCTCGCAAAGGTATTTTGATTTGATCTGACTTATATGTCATCAAGTGACATTTTTGTCTATTAATCAAACCAGAGGAAGAAGACAGTCTTACAAAATCAACTCAGAAAAGCTTACATATCAGTTACTTTTCTTATTGCTGTGACCAAATACACAATGAAAGAAAGTTAAAGAAGAAAGGAGTGATTCTCTTTGGTTCACAGCTTGAGGGAATTCAGTCTATCAAGTCAGAGAGATCAAGGCAGCAGGAACATGTGGCAGTCAGTCACACTGGGTCTGTAGTGAGGAAGCAGAGAGAGAGAGATGAAGTTGCTCAGCTGGCTTTCTGTCTTCCATGTATTCTGTTTTGGACTCTAATCCATGGGGTTTTGTTGCCTGCACTTCAGTGTGTACTTCAGTAACTTCCCTCAGTTAGTACCCTCAGGAAACACTCTCATAAACCTTCCCCAGAAGTGTGTCTCCCAGGTGATTCCAACCCCAGTGAAGGTAATGGTGAAGATTAATCATCACCAGGCCACCCCTTATCAACTTGTTATCTAGAAACACCACTTTTAATTACAGCATTCAATTCCTAATCCTCAAATTCTCATGGCCATCTTCCATCACAGAATACATTTAGCTTATCTGAAAGAGTCTCTGACTTTTTAACAGTTTTAACTGATATTATTCGAAAATCCAAAGTCCTGGGCTGCTTCTGGGACTGACTCAAGGCAATCTCTTGACTCATGCTTCGTAAAGTCAAAGTTATACTTCTAATGGCACATAGTAAATGTTTTCATACCAAAATGGGAATCGAGATACAGCAAGGAAGGATTATACCAAATCTAGTCCAAATCCTCAGATACAAGTATATAGGGCTTATAGTAGCATCCTATGGACCCAACAGCCTTGGGCAACTCACTACTCCTGTTCTGCTAGCTGTAGAACACAAGTCTCTCTGGAACTGGTTCCACTCTGTGCCTACAGTGGTATCTCACTGTTCTGACATTTTTAAACACCCTGGCATCTCCACTATGGTTCAGGCTTTTCTTTCTCACCTTTGGCCTCTTTGCATTGAATATGTCCTTGCCATACATTACCTGATCAAAGGAGTTTTTCAGAAACTTGATTCTGAAATTCTTGGATTTACATTTCTGTTGCTAGCTTGAATTGTAGCATCCTTCTCCTCTTTTTACTACAACTATAGTGGCCTCTGAAAGCTTTGGCAGCTGAGCCTAAGAATTCCTTTGTGCTATCTCATTTTGGGTTCTTTTTCCTTTCACCCCATGGCAGACTTCAAGGTTGCTCTTTAATGTTATGGATCAGATTTTCAGGTACAGTGGATTTATCTACGCCTTCTCTGTCTACAAACTTTAAACTTTAAACCTACCTTCTCCTTTCATCACTAGGCTGTCCTTTTAAAAACTGCATTTCTGTGGTTGCTCCTTGTAGATTTGACAGAGAATACTGAGAAGTAACCATATCACAGTGTGGATGGTATGCTTTCTTGAAATTTTCTCTACTAGGCAATTTAGTTTATTGTTTTTGACTTTCAGCATAACTCAAAGTTTTAGAACACAGGCAGAGTGGAGTGAGAGTTCTTGGCAGAGTGCAAGATGCAACACAAATGGCCCAAGAGAGTCCTTAATCTCCTCTGAAACCTCTTGAGCAGGTTTTACTTTGTCCACTCTTCTCTCAGGGTTCAAGTTTTCCAAATTCCACTCAGAACTGGACACAAAGCTTTGTTTATAGCACTCTCCACCCTACATTTCCACATTCGTCTACACTTCTACAAATCAATTCCAAAGGCTTATGAATCACATCACCAGGTTTAACACATCAATAACCCCACTTCTCTACCCTGGTTTTCTGTATTAGTAACTTATCTCGTTGCTGTGATCAAATATCTGATGAATTCAATTTCGGGTGGGTTAATTTCAGGTCTCTGTTTTCGTGCACCATGGTGGGGAAGGCATGGTGGCAGAAAGCTGAGACAGCTTGCCAGGTCTACAATCAGAGAGCAGAAAGGAGGAATGCTGATTTCCATCCGAGTTAGTCCTTTCTCCCTCTTATTCCATTGGGGCCTTAGTCCCTGTATGATGGTGCTTTCCACATTCAGGACAGGTTTTCCCTCCTCAGTTAAACCTCTTTGCAAACACTCTCATAGACACACCCGGAGTCTTGTTTCCTAGGTGATTCAAATCCAGTCAAGAATACAGTGAATATTTACTTCCATATAAACCTTATTATTTCTATATTGTATTTAAAATATCTAGTTTTTTTTTCTTTCTTATTTTGTAGTCAAGTACTCTCATGCTGCTCAGTCTAGCCTCAAATTTGATATGTGGCCAAGAATGATCTTCAACTTCTGATCCTCCTGTATCCACTTCCCAAGGGCTGGGATTACATGCATGTGCTGCCTTGCCTGGTTGATATAGTGCTGGGGATTGAACTCAGGGCTTCCCGCATCCAAGGCAAGTGCTCTACCAACTGAGCCACACCCATAGCCTTTTAAAATGTCTAGTTTTCAACCAAAAATATGAGACATGCAAAAACAAAATCACCAGGAAAATATTGTCTATATACTGGAAGAGAGCACTTGATGGAAACTGGCCATGGAGAAGTCCAAATGTTAAATTAAGTAGATGAAGACTTTAGGTAAGCTATTTTATGTATGTTTTAAAATGAAAGGAAATCCATTTATGGAAAGAAAAGCATGAGAGTGATTTTCAATAAAGTAAAGTCAGTCAGGTAGCTCAGTGGCTAGGACTTACACAACAAGAGCTTTTGCCCATGAACTATGTTATTGGCCTTGTCATTTTTTTTATAAGGAGTTTTCAATTGTCCTAATATCACTTGTTGAAGAGATGTTTCTTTCCTGTTTGAATACTGCACCATCCTATTTAAATAGTATCAAGTCACACAGGTACGAGTTCATTTCTGAACTTTCACTTCCAACCCATTGATCTGTATGTGTATCCTAAGTCATCACTCACTCTTGGGTTTTGTAGATTTCTTTTGTGATAAGTTCTGAAGTTAGGCTGGAGTTCTGTAGATTTGAGGAAAGCTGTCATCTGCTTAGCAGGAGGTTGGTGTAAGACATACTGTCGTCTGTAAGTTCAATGTCCCAGTTGGGAAATCGCTCAAAGCCCATTTTTGCAAATTGAATCTGTGTTAAACATGCAGCCAGGCATGCCACATTGTTTGACAGAAGGAAGAGTACCCCTTGTCTCCTTAAGCATTACTGCAGTGTTTTAACTCTTCTGTCCATTTTTCTATCATCAACTGAATCACTCTAATCTCTAATTATTTGAAATGTCATCTCCATCATAAGTGTTTGTGAAGTCCTGACTTCAAGATGCTGATAAGAGTTCTTCTCATACATGTTAAATTGCATACATAGTTCTGGAAAATAAAGCTTGTTTAGTACCTACATTTTTTTAAGAGCCCATAAACATTTTCAGGGAGACACAGCTGTATCGAGATGCTCTTCCTTTTGTGAGAAGGTATTTGATCAGATTTTTATTATGTAATATGTTTATTCTGCAGAATTTGATAAGCACATAAGCAGTGGCCTTACCTATCAATATGAGTATTCCATTCTCTAGTAGGAGCTATCTTTTACTGAGTGCTTACTAGAAGTCATGATCCTTGGGATTACCTACCAAATACACCTGGTCAGATTGTATATTGTTAAAGATCCAATTGTTCCATTTTAATTATATTGTAAAATTCCAATCTAACATAAATGAAAATGTGAGCATAATTGGAAAGAGTTATCTAAGATATAAACTGGTCAGTAGAAAATTCCTGCAGAATTAATATCAGCTCTAAGTCTTATACTGACAACTGGTATCTGTATAAGATAAGGAAACTTAGAAGAGTACGTGTGCTGATGGATAGAGATTGAAGTCATATGTCTATAGAGCCAAGAATGCCCAGAACAGTTGGCATTTCATGGTTTTTATTGCTGTGATAAACACCATGGCCTAAAACAGCTTGAGGAGGAAAATGTGTATTTTTGTTCACAGTTCTACATAACAATACATAATGGAAGGAAATCAGAGAAGGAACTCAGGGCAGGAACTTTGAAGCAGGAACTAATTCAGAGGGCATGGAGGAATGGTGCAAATTGACTTCTACCTGCTGGCTTTCTTAGACCATTTTCTTATAACATCCAGGATGCAGTAGACTGAGCCACCCACATCAATCATTAATCAGGAAAATGTCCACAGGTCAGCCTGGTGGGGGCATTTTCTCAGTTAAGGTTCTCACATTCCATATGACTTTAGCCTAGGTCAAATTGTCATAAAACTAGCCAGCAATGCTGGAGATCACTGGAAGTTAAAAGACATAGTGCTTTCTAGGGCTCTGAAATGGCTAGCAGATATTCTGATTGTGCATTTCTCCAGAAAAGTCTAGATTTTTATTATTTTGAGCTTCCTGACGTGTAGCAATTTTTCCAGAGCCCCGGTGAAACAATTTATTTACCTTTTTTGGTCTCTGGATTCTACATGAGGGTTTGGGCCTTTCATTCTGTTCACTGATGATCCTCAGGTCCCGAGGCAGTGTCCTCACATATAGTAAATGCTTTAGCTAATTAATTGAATAATTAACTAATTAATTAATTGTAG
>JADRCC010570678.1:0-15622 GCA_019843855.1 Hylomyscus alleni | reverse complement strand
ATCCTTGTAGAGAAGTCCAGCTGTGAGGAAAAATTAGTTGACTTCAAATTAAAATGGCAACACTGAAGACACAAATACAAACCAACCAAGACAACAGAGATACTTATTTATCTTAGCACTGGATCTATTTTAAACATATGGATCCAGAGATCATGAAGCTTGTTACAGCTGGTATGTATTCCCAACTTTATAGAATCCAGTGTCTTTGAGAATTGGTATGTCTGTGAGAGAGATCAGAGATTGGATTGAATCCGGTGACACAATTCAATGGATTGGGATTCCAGATGAAATAAAGTGTAGAAAGGAGGCTGAGTGTTGGTCACAAACCTTTACCTCTATTTTTTTTCTTTGACTGTGGACATAACTCTGGCTTTTGCTACCTTTTCCATTAAAGTCTGTATCTTTAAACTCTAAGGCAAAATGAAATCTTACTTCTTTAATTTGCTTTCCTAGGTGTTTTGTCATAGCATTAAGAATAGTAACTAATACAATGTACAACTCAATAGAATTTCAAAGTCACTAAGTAATGAACATCCACTCTTTGAAGAGCATTAAAAGTCTTGAGGTTCTAATGAAATGTTACGTTAGGAAATATGGTTTTCCTGAGTGGATCTGAGAAGTGTATCATCGCAGGTGATATCGTAGCCTGCATGACTTTAAAAATTATTCAGAAGATAAATACTTCTGAATCTTAGCTTCTGTTAAGCGGAACAACCCATTTCTCAAAAAACCAAAAAAAAAAAACCCTCTGGCATTTGAGAAAGAGATAGACCACATATCAATAGAAAGCACATAAGTTCAGCTGTGTGCTTCAGTTAAAGTATCAATGCTGAACCCCAACTCAGCAGGATAACCATCATATGTGTCATAAACTTAAAAGCCACTCAAAACCATCTCTGTATGCTGATTGGAGGAATTACCAGCTGCATGCTTTGCGCTTTGTTTTTCTGTTGATATGACTTAAAATGTGGCCATTACAAGGGACTCTTCACTTTTTATGAAAGTATTTATTTAATCTTCCATGGTATCCGTAGCTGGAGCAGAACTTGCTTTGCCTACCAGGGTGGTTTCAGTCTTACACCAATTCTCCTATTTCTGACTTCTGAGTGATTGTATTGCAAACATGAGACATTGGTTTTATTATTTTATTTAGTCAGTAATAATGAAAGCAAAGCCATTCTATGAGAAAGTTATTATTATTGTGTTGCACTATTTCCTGGAAACGTGAACAAATTACTATTCACTGTAGATAGGGGTATCAATGAAGCTAAAATTAAGATAACAGTGAAATACAACTTGGCAAACAAATGCATTTTGTTGGAGTTCTTTTTAAATTAGGGCTCCTGTTGCTGTGAAGAGACATCATGACCACAACAGCTCTTATAAGGAAAATATCAAATTGGGGATGGCTTACAGTTTGAGAGGGTCAGTCCATTGTCGTCATGGCAGGAAGAAAGGTAGTGTACAGATAGTCTTGGTGCTAGAGAAGGAGCTGAGAGTTCTACATCCAGATCAACAGGCAACAGAAAAAGATGCCACATTGGGACTGGTTTGAGCATCTGTGACCTCAAAGCCCAACCCCAGGGACATACTTTCTCCAACAATGCCACAATTATTCCAAGAGGCCATCCTATTTTGTATGTGCCTATGGGAGCCATTTTCTTTGAAACCACAAGTTTCTTGTGGGAATATGGGTGAATAATTTACATACAGAAAGAAGAAAGAATCTAAAATAGCTAGAACACCAAAACCCACTGAAGCATGACAGCTCATGAAAGTAAAGAACCAGGGCACACTGCACAATATGAAGGCAGTTCATCAGGTTGGAGAGTCTTGTAAAGAGTGCCATTCTCTGAGTCTTTTCCATGTAAGTTTGTTGATCTCTACTTCCTTTGAGCAGCTAAGTTCAGCAATCCTTACTGTAGACATACATACACACAAATATACATGCATACATATATAACCATAGGCACATTCACATACAATATATATGTGTATATATACACACATATATACATATATGTATATATATACATATGTACATACATATATATGCATACACATGTACACACATACATGTACTTGGTAATTAAAAAGCCTAGTGAACATGGTCTTCCTGAAGCCGCTGATTTGTTTAATTCCTGAACTTAATGAGTTCCTCTGCAGACTGGAATGTTTTCTCTCCTTTTTGAATATACTATTTCACCTCTCATTTAACCTCGCAAGTCTTAATAAACTTCATTCCAATATAGAAAGGTTTAGCATCAGAGGAAATACCACACAACAGTTAATAACTTATTAAGCTCTAGGGCAGGGTACACAAGGTAATAAGATATATATTTACATACCATGGATTTTTCATATAATCCAGCCAGAAATTGATCATTTAAAAACAAAAATTCAAAACTAAAGTACAATAAGACCTAGTCTTCCTTTAAAGTTTATAAGAATCGTGATTTGTGTTAAACTATTCCTGAATACATAACTTGTCTAAGAACAAGAGACATACAAGCCAGTCTCAAACTCATGAGAAGTCTCAAGTCATCTGAACAAATCTCACAAACTGTGACAATCCTAAAAGACTGAAAAACCTCGATGTTTGCTACATATCAGAGCTCACCAAAAAGACTGGGTGAGAAAATGCATTGTGTTTTCTAAATTAGGTTCTGAGATTCAAGAAAGAACTGAGAAAATTTGATAGTCAACACTGACGACAATATTGCATTTCTAAGTTTGAAAATTAGTTATAGTAATTCTGAGTATTTGTATCAGGAAAATCTGGATGTTGGTGAGATGGAAACTTTCTGATAAATATACTGTGTGCTTGAAGTTCTAAGTTTATCCAAAATTTTAAATAAATGTTTATGAAATAAAACCACAATCATACCTCAATTAAATGCGTGGGTGTTTAATGTTGCAAGCACGGGATCTCATCACAGCTTGAGAGGGGAGAATGCCCCTCTGCAGAGCAGAAGTTAGTTGCTTTTTATGTAGTAATCCCCAAGACCTACTTCAAATGGCTTTTCTGCCTCTTCATTCACCTCTGCAGGCTCAAGCCACCTGGTGCTTCCTTACTGACTTAGAATGAAAACTCCATATTTTCCCTTGCTGAGTAGATTCGGAATATCTGAGACTTGGAATGCACACAGCCTTGTATGACAGATGATATTTTCCTGGTAGGAAACAAACACAGGTGTGTGTTTCTCCAGCAGCAAGTGACAGACAGATGGAGCAAGGAGAACCCAGTGGGACCAGAGCCATGTGGGTACAGACACTAAATGTCTGTTGTGTCTGTAGACATTTTCCTAAAAAGACATAAGCTTGATTTCAAGTTTATGTGCGTTTTCCATAAATGCTGTACACCAGTTACTTAACACAATGTAAGTAAAAATGCTTTCAAACATTGACCTGACTCCTTTCATCACGACTTCCTCATTTTTTATATTTGTTGACATTGGATAGAAAGTTTCTACCTGGGCTTGTTGGCACACAATTGCAATCCAAATACTCAGGAGGTGCAAGCCATAGGAGCTTGGTAGTTTCATAACATCCTGGGCTATATAAGAAAAGCCCCATCTTAAGAGAAAATTCAATACAAATGCATATTAAATGAATCTGATTTTATTTTTTGATCTTAACCTGCTGACAGGTCTTATTCCCTCTCCACTTCCCATTCTACCTCTGTCCTGACTGAATAGTTAGATATGAGAAGCTGGTTCTCCAGTTCAGTGCGGGCTACAGCTGCCAATCAGTCAAGCCACTCATATTGGCTGCATTTTCTAAACCAGAATTGTTTCCATGGTATCTCAGTCTTTCTCCAAATTCATCAGGGAGCCATACAACCTTCCTCAAAGACCTTCATTATATGAGTGAACAATATTTCCATCTCTTGTTGTGGCTTTTTTGGTGGTTTCATGAAATGGCATGTTCTGTGTTATGTGGTGGTGGTATGTAATATGTGGTGTGATGGTGATATATGTAAATCGGTGAAATGGTTATTATGTGAAAGGATTACACCTTTTTCTACAGCAGCAGCCAAAAGAAGAATTCCATTTAACAGATAGCTTATAGACAAAGACCTGAAGATAGAAATATGAATAAATGAAACTAAACATTGGAAAACTCCTTACAAATCTCTGGTTCCACTGAAAGACATAAGTCTACAGCCTCTCCTTAGGGACACCTCCATGCATAGCAACTCTCTTTACAGGACCCTTTCTTCATTTTTGCTAGATTCTTTCTCATTGAACTAGTATTTCCTGTTTAACATAAGAAATTCAAATTCTTCATGACTTTTTGCAGCTTTAACTGCTTGTCTTTCAGTGTATAAACTGTCAGTCTATACTACTAAAATATTTTCTCAAGAAGTTAAGTTAAAAGTGTAAAATGCTAGAACATTGGAAACACTTCTGCTGGGTGGTTTGAATAAAAATGGCCCCCATAAGTTAAACAAAGATAGCACTATTAGGACGTATGGTATTGTTGGAGGAAATATAATTCATTCACTTCTTGGTACCTACTGATCCAGATGTAGAACTCTTAACTTCTTACTCAAGCACCATGTCTGCTTACATACTGCCATGTTCCCTTCCATGGTGATAATGGACTAAACTTCTGAAACTTTAACCAGTCCCAGTTTAATCATTTCTGTTGTAAGAATTGCTGTGGTCAAAGTGTCTCTTCACAATAGTAAAACCCTAAGACTCTCTGTGTCTCATATTTAGGGCGAGTTACTACAACAGATTTTATTTTGCTGAATGTCATTCAGTTTTACTACTTACTAGTCAGGAGAGCAGAGGACCTCACATATCTGACTGCTTCGTCTATATCTGACTTCCTCCTCATCTGACTTACTAAACTAGAAAAAGGATTCACTCACACAGAGTTGATGACGAATTAGTATTGTGTTAGATGTGAATAAGTGAGAGTCAATATGTCCAGAGAAACTATAAAATATACCCACTAAATGTTTTGTTGACTAGAGAAAGAATATGTGTGAATCTATATCTATATCATATATATGTACATATATGTATAGCCTGAATATATATACATACATTCAATAAAATCATTTTCATCTCAGAGATGACATGGAGAAAAATAATTAAAGAATAAATTCCTAAATTACTGATTCCATCACTTTGAGGAATTTGATATAAATTCAAACCCCATTCTACAGAAAATAGGGTTCATATTGGTATTAAGGAGTATAGAATTTTATTTACTTATGTGTGTCTGTGTGTGTGTGTATGTGTGTGTATGTGTTTGTGTGCATACATGCATGCATGTATATGCACAGACATACATGGTACTCAATTAGTGGGAAATTTCAAGGCTCAGTTCTCCCCTTCCACTGTGGGACATATCTCAGGTTATCAGGATTGGCACCAACAAGTTTTACTTGTTGAGCCATGTCATCAGATCCTGGTGCTGTGTGTGAGTTAGACATCATACTGTTTTGAGTAAGTTTTAGAAAAATTTACATTTTTGTATATTTTTTATATATTTATAATGCACAAAGAATGATGGGAGAACACTGATAAATTGTATAGAAACATGAATGAATAGCAATAGAAACAGAGACTGGGGAAATATTATAAATGGGGCAGAAGTGTTGACAACTTATTGGGATTCAGAGCTTCACCAAGAATGATAAACAACAGAGATTATGAATTCAACATTGCATTTGAAAAACTTTATGAGTCATATGACATCAAAGTCCTCTCATAAATTAAAAGCATTTAACAAAAGCAAATGTGTGTTGTTTTCCATTTGCCCATCCTTGTAATATACACATTAGAAATGAAAATATTTGACACCATAATGAGCAAGGAAGGGGCTTGCAGGCACATTCTGAAAACATCATATTCTAATTAGTAACTGATAATTAAGTTACAATTTTTCTTCATAAAAGAAATACTCATTGCAGTGTTTAAGTAGCCCAAATAACCAACTTGTCCTGAAGTCAGTTGGGGGAGATAAACCTCAGATGTTTTGATACCTTCAAACTTCAATATGTATGGCTTCAACATTCATTTATAAGGATAAAATCCAAGAGATAAATTTATACAAGAGGCCATGCCTATTGTCAGTCACTGGAAAGGGAATAGAAGGATTTATACCTTTTTTTTTTCTACTGCTGTCCTATGAGGTCTCTAATGGCATTGCATATTTGATTAGCAAACCTCTAGGAACTTAAGATAAACTTCCCTTGAACAACCACATTTGAAAAGAAACCTGAAGACAATTTCCTAGCAAATCCAGGAGAGTCTTAAGCCAGCTAGTTAATTGTGTTCTTTGATTTATATATGAACAACTTTGTATCTATCCGGAGAAAGACATGAACATATTTTGTTCCGAAGGAGGTAGGAATAGAGTAAAACTGTGTTGTTTCTTCATTACAGGTACAGAACAAGGGCTCAATTCTCATCTGCCATGTGACATGAAGGCATGAATTACACAGTGAAGTACTTTACAAATGTAGTTCAGCAGGTTGATTACATGTGTGTTTGGGATGTGGGCATCTACCTTTCACTATTATCCTCCAGATTAGACATGGTCGGGTCTGTGGAGCACATCTTATATTTATGCAGTTTGTTGAACAGTTCTTGTAGATATTTTATTGCTCACCATGCTTTCCATGATGACTCAATGATGTAGGTGTGAAAGCAGGCTTGCAAAGACAGGTGTCATTGGGGGAGAGCTGTCTTTGAAATGTGTTCTCATCTAAACAGAGTATCAATAACACAAATCCCTCATTTAGTTTAAGGCATTTGGAAATGGGAAAAACAGAGCTAATTTATTTCCTGTTCTTTAAATAAAAGAGAGATCCTTGTACATAAAATAAAATATGAGTTGTAAATTAGTGCCAGTTTTCAGATACTCTGCCTTCATAAGACTGTATCATGTTAGCTTTGGAATCTTGGCTAAAAGAATCATCCCAACATATTACCAAGTAGCAATTAAGCTTAAGTTTTGATTTTCTTAGTGCTCAACACGAGGTTCTTTTTTTTTTTTTATTTTGATGTTCTGAATCTTTGGTTTGAAAGATTCAGATGTTTTTAATTACATACTTTTGACCTTGACTATGGCTGTTCTAGACTTCACAAAGCTAAGGACACTCCAGGGTCTGCAATATAAAACCTTACACTCATGGCACAGATGACACAGAAAGGAGCAAAAATAAATAAATAAAAGCATGAGGCAGCTGCACGGGGGTCTGAGCGGATGGCAGGCTTTCCTGAGCCTGGGCCCCATCCACATGTAGCATAGCTTGCTTGTTGCCACATGCCACAGTGCCTTTCTGTCCCCCATTCGTACGACTACTGCAAATGGTATCATTTTGCAACTAATTTACTCGCTTAGTTTTGGCCATTAGTCATTCCCAATATCCTCAATCTGCAGGTAATTTTCCAGATTATTAGTTACCCACCTGTCTTATTAGACTGGACTCTCTGAAACCCTGTGTGCCTGCATTTTCTGCACCTTTAGATCAAGCAAATAATTGCCTGTACCTGGATGGAAGAATTTAATAGGAAGATTAGAGTTGATTCCAAAAGTTAATAACTATAGCATCTGGTTTCCCTTTTTAACATTTAAATGATAAATTCAGTGTTCATGGAGAGCGAGAATGAGTCGGCTCACCAGAGTTGAAAATCTTTTTTTTTTTTTTTTCCTAATCTTTTTTGGTCAGGTTAACTGGAGAAGGGGAAAAGGTATGTTTTAATCTCTTCACCAATGCTTTTTAATTTTGACCCTAAGTGATCTACCTTGATCAAATTAAAGGAAAGAAAGTAGTTTACTCATGGAAGAAGCACATTCTCACCAGAAGGATGTCCAAGTGCTCTTTCTGTGCAGAGATCTCTAAAAGATTTGGCTGCTCAGGTAAGAGACTCCAGCTATTCTGAGTCTCTCATTTCTGTGTACATCTCCACCGAACCTTCTGCCTGGGATGCTTTTTAAAACATTTCTAGGTGAAACTAAGATCATTATTTTCTCAACCAGGTCAGGAAAATCCAGCGTACACACACACACACACACACACACACACACACACACACACACAAACTTTCTGTACTCAGGGCCAGGACTGCAATTTGCCAGGAGTCTTAGGAGAGTACCTCATTTGCAATTAAATTGATATTCATTTTTTATCAAAAATAAATGTGCTTGGACACAATATTTGCTTGGAGTTATAACTCTGATTTTTATTTTAGGTTGAAAAGAACTACATGTTTGCCAGTAATAGAAACAGAAGCCAAATATTTCTGGAATAATACATATTTTTCTTAAACAATGCAGTCATCAAACTCATACAAGTTGTTATAGAATGCATATGGAGGAAAGAAGACAACAGCTCCACAAATTTTGTGGGAATGTATGTTTGAGTGTGTTTTAGCAACTTGAAATTTAAGTCCTAGATTTGCTTACATGTCTATAAACCTTCTCTTCCCTCCTCTTATAAAGACAAGTAGATCTGCTCCGTTAGTTGGTAGCACAAAATTAAACTTGATTTTTTTTATATAATAGAAGAATGTATGAAGAAGTTAAATCTTAGAGAGTATTTCAGCCCTCCACAATGATGCTCTCTAATGGTTGGTATATAATGTAATCTTTCTTCTTTGGTGTTCCTACTTCTAATTGGGTGTTCATCTACCACATTATATCACAGGTTTACTCTTGCCCCATGTAATTGCCTTTCATTGTCTCTTCACAGCCCTCCATGCTTGCTCAATTAGATTAAACTCATGGGGAAGAAATCTAGACCAGAGGACAATAAGCTTTAGCTTGTAATAATCCACATGACTATCTATTTTTAAATAATTTGTGTTATGAGGTAGAATCTCAGGGTTGTTTTAATTTGCATTTCCCTGATGACAAAGGATATTGTACATTCTTTAGGTGCTTCTCAGCCATTTGGTATTCCTCAGTTGAGAATTCGTTGTTTAGCTCTGTACCCCACTTCTAATAGGGTTATTTGGTTCTCTGGAGTCTAACTTCTTGAATTCTTTGTATATATTAGGTATTAGCCTTCTATCGGATGTAGGATTGGTAAAGATAGTTTCCCAATCTGTTGGTTGCCTTTTTGTCTTATTGACAGTGTCCTTTGCCTTACTGAAGTTTTGCGATTTTATGAGGTCTCATTTGTCAATTCTTGATCTTACAGCACAAACCATTTTTCTTCTGTGCCCATATGTTTGAGGCTCTTCCCCACTTTCTCCTCTCTAAGTTTCAGTGTATCTGGATTTATATGGAGGTCCTTGATCCACTTGAAC
The DNA here is from genome assembly GCA_019843855.1 of Hylomyscus alleni. Classification (NCBI taxonomy): domain Eukaryota; kingdom Metazoa; phylum Chordata; class Mammalia; order Rodentia; family Muridae; genus Hylomyscus; species Hylomyscus alleni. The sequence goes on along the minus strand of JADRCC010570678.1, from coordinate 6,347 downwards.
CTGAGCTTTGTACAAAGAGATAAGAATGGATCAACTTGCTTTCTTCTACATGCTAACTGCCAGTTGAGCCAGCACCATTTGTTGAAAATGCTGTCTTTTTTCCATTGGATGATTTTAGCTCCTTTGTCAAAGATCAAGTGACCATAGGTGTGTGGTTTCATTTCTGTGTCTTCAATTCTATTCCATTGTCCTACTTACCTGTCACTGTACAAATAACGCAGTTTTTATCACAATTGCTCTGTAGTACAGCGTGAGGAAAGGGATGGAGATTCCACCAGAGGTTCTTTTATTGTTGAGAATAGTTTTCACTATCCTAGATTTTTTGTTATTCCTGGTGCATTTGCAAATTACTCTTTCTAAGTCTGTGAACAATTGAGTTGGAATTTTAATGGGTATTGCATTGAATCTGTAGATTGCTTTCGGCAAGATGGCCATTTTTACTATATTAATCCTGCCAATCCATGAGCATGGGAGGTCTTTCCATCTTCTGAGATCTTCTTCAACTTTTTTCTTCAGAGACTTGATGTTCTTGTCATACAGATCTTTCACTTGCTTAGTTAGTCACAATAAGGTATTTTATAATATTTGAGACTATTGTGAAAGGTGGTGTTTCCCTAATTTCTTTCTCTGCCTGTTTATCCTTTGTGTAGAGGAAGGCCACTGATTTGTTCGAGTTAATTTTATATCCAGCTACTTTGATGAAGTTGTTTATCAGGTTTAGGAATTCTCTGGTGGAATTTTTGGGGTCATTTAAATATACTATCATATCATCTGCAAAAAGTGATAATTTGACTTCTTCCTTTCCAACTTGTTTCCCTTTGATCTCCTTTTATTGACTAATTGCTCTGGCTAGGACTTACCTCACACCAGTCAGAATGGCTAAAATAAAAAACACAGGTGACAGCACATGCTAGAGAGGTTGTGGAGAAAGAAGAACACTCCTGCATTGTTGTTGAGATTGCAATCTGGTACAACCACTCTGGAAATCAGTTTGGTGCTTGCTCAGAAAATTGGACATAGTATTACCTTAGGATCCAGAAATACCACTCCTGGGAATATACCCGGAAGATGCTCCAACATGTAATAAGGTCATGTGCTCCATTATGTTCATAGCAGCCTTATTTATAATAGCCAGAAGCTGGAAAGAACCCAGATGTGCTTCATCAGAGGAATGGATACAGAAAATGTGGTATATTTGCAAAATAGAGTACTACTCAGCTATTAAAAAAATGAATTTATGAAATTCTTAGAAAAATGGATAGACCTGGAGGATATCATCCTGAGTGAGGTAACCCAATCACAAAAGAACACACATAGTATGAACTCACTGATAAGTGGATATTAGCCCAGAAGCTTGGAATACCCAAGATACAATCCACAAACCACATGAAACTCCAGAAGATGGAAGACCAAAGTGTGGATACTTCAATCCTTCTTAGAAGGGGGAACAAAATAGCCATGGAATGAGTTGGAGAGACAAACTATGGAGCAGAGACAGAAGGAAGGACAATCCAGAAACTGTTCCACATGGGAATCATTCCCATATTCAATCACCAAACCCAGACACTATTGTGAATGCCAACAAGTGCTGGCTGTCAGGAGCCTGATATAGCTATCTCCTCAGAGGCTCTGACAGTACCCGACTAATACAGAAGTAGAGGCTCACAGCCATACATTGAACTGAGTACAGGGTCCCCAATGAAGGAGCTAGAGAAAGAACCCATGGAGCTGAAGGGGTTTGCAGCCCCTTAGGACGAACAACAATATGAACTAACTAGTACCCTCAGAGCTCCCAGGGACTAAACCACCAACCAAAGAGTACACATGATGGGACTCATGGCCCCAGGTACATATGTAGCTGAGGATGCCCTAATTGGTAATCAATGGGAGGAGAGGTCCTTGGTCCTGTGAATGCTCTATGCCCCAATGTAGAAGAATGCCAGGGCCAGGAACTGGGAGAGGGTAGGTTGGTGAGCAGGAGGAGGTGGAGAGGAGCAGAGAGGGAATAGGGAGTTTTTTTTTTTTTTTTTTTTTTTTTTTTTTTTTTTTTTTTTTTTTTTTGAGGGGAAACAAAGAAAAGGGAGAACATTTGAAATGTTAATAAAGAAAATATCTAATACAAAATAAAAATGAATTATTATTGCAGTGTTGGATTCTAAGTTTGAACATGTTTTTCACAACCTTACTGGCTATTTGTATTTCAAAATTATTTTTTTTTTTGTTTTCTCTCCCTCACTGGCTATTTGAATTTCATCTTTACCGAAAACAGTTTAGTTCTTGTTGTTATTTTTTTTTTAACTGACTGGATTGCTGATGTCTTATATTTTTGAGGGTTTCAAATATTCTGGATATCAAATGTATCAAATATTTTTCTTTCATTCTGTATATTGTCTCTTCAGTTGATCAACTGCTTCCTCTACTGTGGAATAAATTCTTACAGAAATTAAACCACCAATATTTATTATGTTGTTGATTATTGCCTTGTAGCTTACAGTAAAGTTGAATCCAAGAGGAATCTTGAACATTTTAATGACATATAGTGGCTAAACTCTATCATGACTGGCCTTCTCAGGAAATAAAAGTGCTGATCTCTTATCTAGGCTGCTTAGTTTCCCTCAGTAAAATGGGTGTTGCTGTGATTCCAGACAGTCAACATCTTCTTCAGAAGCTGTTACTTTAATAGGCTGTTACCTAAATCTCTCACAATTGAGCTATGGCCACAAAAAAATACAAAGATTTTTATTTTGTTGTGCAGCTGCCAATAATGTTAGAGACTACAGCAAAGTTCTAAATCCACAACTGTAACAGGCAGCAAACACTGATTCTCAGTACTTTCAAAATTGCAATACCGTGGGCCCTGATGTTATACTGGTGTTCATTGATAAAAGAGAGAGGTAAGAGATTATTATCAGTGTAGCTCTCAATATTAATATTTGGTGCTGGTAGAGCTCTTGTCTTCAAGAGATTTTATCCATTTGGTCTTTGTTCAGGAACATCAGATGAATTAAATCTTTAATATGATAACTCATCCTACATCTCCAACATCTACCTATGTTCTGATCCTCAGGGCCTGACCATATACAGGTAAAATATTTTGAGAGATAGAGCAGAGTCACATCTATAGCCTACTAACTAGAATGTAGAAGCTTTTGTGTGCTTGCTGTCTGTTGAGATACTCTAACTCCACTAAAGTAGAAAGAAGGAAACACAGATGTGTCTTCCTCCTTCTCGCATCCAGAGAACGGCTAAGAGTAAAGGTACACATTTGTTCAGGCAAGTTTGCATTGCTTGTCCCAGCCTCTCTGGAATGGAACAACCATACTAAGATAAGCACAAAAACAGGATACTGTCACACCCTCAGAAATCAGCTGAAGTATCATTTGCTAGGGAAGACAAATGGAAGACCTAATAGGTTTGCCCTTCCCTTTTGTTAGGATTTACTTTTATTTCATGTGTATGGGTATATTGCTTGCATGCGTGTCTGTGAGAAATATGCATGCAGTGCTTATGGGGTAAGAAGAGAGTGCTGGATTTGTAACTGGAGTTACAGATAATTGTTAGCAACCATGTGGGTGGCTGGCACTGAACCTGAGTTCTATACAAGTATAATCAGTGTGCTCTCAGCTACTGAGCCATTTGCCTAACCCCTTTCTGGTTTAATAGGATCCTGGTTACCTCTATTTCCTCTCATCCAGAAAGCATCAAAGACTGAAAGCTTTCTTACTTCAAAGTGGTCTACCGTTTATTTTCCTAATTATGAGATGTTCATGCTTACACTAGAATCATTCCATAATCCTATGAACTTGTCAAGTCATTTGATTATATTATTGAGTACCTCACACAAGCATCATTATTTATGAGACAGAGTTTAGATGTATTGTATGGTTTTTGTTGGTTTTTAGTTTATGATAATGGACCCATGCCTAGATGCATAGATAGCACAGGTGCAAGCTTTATCCTTGTGCGCATAGCAGATGGCAGGAGGTGGGAGAACCAAATGGCTAGTAGTCTTTCTCAAGAAGTCTATATCTCGTCAAAATTAAGGCACCGTTATTACAGATACTTCATTCTTTGAAAATCTTTTTCTTTGACCATTTCTCCCAAAAAGGAGGCCACCTGTAGCAACAGCCTTGTGAGGCTCCGCTAGCAGCCAGTCCTGAGCAGCTGTCAAGCAAATGCAAGGAGGAAAGGAACAGAATGTGAAAGAGAAAGCAGTTGTCTGGGGCTGCTGGGAATGCACTGGCACAGAACTGGGTGAGAACAAATCCACAGGTCTGCTTCTGCATAAACAGGTGAAGGCAGGGCTGGGGGAGGCGTGAAAATAGCTCCTCAGCCACCCTGCAATCTGCCTCTCCCAAAGTGCAGGCTCGCATCTGTTCTGCATTTTGTCAGAAACGCCTCTTTGGTGTGAGGTCTGCGGAATCACACAGCCAGTCTATAAAAGGAAAAGCCAGAATGAAATCTTGCCTGTGCCTCCTTCAGAATCAATGTTGTATGATTCACTTTATAAATTTTAGGTTTGTTTTTCATGTAATTTAGGTATAAGTGGAGAGATCTATATTATTACCATTAAGCCCATTGTGGGTAGAATTTTCCCCAAAACAAAAGAAGGATGATTTGCCCTCAAAGTTACACACCTTTATTCTAGAATACTGCAGCTCTCAGACTTCATCAGACATTATCAGAGAGGACCCAAACCCACCTCCAGGTGACATAGAAATTCATAGCTTTCCAAACTAAAGATAACAGTGTCTGTGGAATGCTCAGACACAAATAGGGCTCATTCTGTTCTTAATTAGTGATTGGTGGGGGAAGGCCCATCCCTGGACACCTAGTCCTTTATTCTCTAAGAAAGTAGGCTGAGCAAGACATGAGGATCAGCCAAGTGATTAGCGCCCCCTATAGCCTCTACATCAACTCACACCTCCAGGTGCCTACCCTCTTTGAATTTCTGTTCTGACTTTATTCAGTGATGAACAGTGATATTGAACTATAAGCCAAATAATCCCTTACCCCCCCCAAGTTTCTTTGTATGTAATATTTGCTCAAATAATAGTAAATATAAGTAAAACAGCAAGTTCCCACAGTATCTATATGTTGAGGACTCTCACAATGGAAGAACAGTGCTATAGTCCAGTCAAATGATAAAAACATGAAAAACGGAATTTACAAAAGAGGAAAATAACTCAAAGCCATCTTTTATTCTTTTGTAGTATTGTATTATACGAATAAATATCACTATCACATTGGTCTAGTAAGAAAAGTTGAAGTAATATGTATTAATGAAAAAGCACAGAATAAGCAAGAAATAAGAGAAAGATGAGAGAGAAGAGAAGAAAGAAAGAGAAGAGAAGAAAGAGTAGCACTGAGGAGTGATAGAGGAAGAGGGAGAGAATAGGGAATACAAGGGATAGAGGGAAGGAGGAAAGGAGAGAAATGGGGAAGGGTATCAGAAAGAAGAACAGGAGGACGACTAGGAAGAGGAGGGGTGTTTCTACAGTTCAGCTTCCAGATAGAGCCCCTTGATAGGTCCATGCGAATGTGTTTCCACATTTTGTTCTGAAGCAGTAATATGTATTGTCAGAAATCGACACATCTGAAATATTAACTGTGCTGGTTGAAGTAGTAAGACTTCAATGGTTTTAGTTTTCTTCTTCTTACTACTAAATGAAAAGTGCAGTGAGTGGGACCTTTAAGCAATTGCTTTTCTTCTTAAGAATAAGAGACTACAATACTGGCAATCTATCTGGAGCAGTACAGTAGTTGTGCTGATAATCCACAGTACATGTTCAATTCATGGTGCTTGGCATGTACTTGTATACTTTTCTACTTTGCATAAGAATGTGTGATCCAGCAGGTGTGGTTAATATGTTGTTTCAAAGTCCAAACTGAGCTACTGTGCGCTATAGTCCAGGACACATGTTCTCATAGTTTGTCTGCCTGATTGATGTATCATTGGTTTGGAAGCTTGAAGACAGAAGGTGTCCTTACATCCAACCAAAGAAGCTCAACCTTGACATTATTTGTGATAATTTTCCAATTTTCTGATATCATTATACAACATATATTGTAAGAAAATACTCTATATTTTTGTGCATGCACAAATAATAGATATACAGTCCCCAGGCAAGAAATGCCTGAACAATGAGAGGATCATATTCATGACATCCTTCCTGGAGCTGTTTGCACTTTATGATGGGCCGTCTAATCATACAGCAGTATAGGACTGAGATGTCCTGTTCATTGGCAAGGATTGCATTGGACTTTGTATCCAAAAATGGAATGAATGGATGTCTCCAACAACTCTGTCTCATTGATGCCAGAGGTCAAATGTCCTAACCTGATAA
>JADRCC010570674.1:0-10643 GCA_019843855.1 Hylomyscus alleni | reverse complement strand
GTTCCAGACAAAAGACACAGAGATGGAATTCCATTGAGACATAAAAATATAGTCATGTAACATATGGCCTCTTGTAGGACACTGCTAGGAAGCCTGAATACAATTCGGGGTTCTGTTTGTCAGGGAAGGGCTGACTATCAGTGCTACTACGCCTAACCTGGGCCAAACCTTCTCTTTTATATCCCTGCTAATGGATACTCCTGCTCGAGGCCTGTCCATGCAATGCCTTGAAACTGAAGCCCAATATGGATAACAGGACAGTGTTGCAAATGTGAAATAGGACACTTTTTGATGTTCACAGCACCCCATGCTTGTCTTCCACGTTCATCTTTCAGTTCACTTGCAAGGAAAACTGGGTTCAGGCTACAGGTCTCTCTCTACCTCTGCACTCCTATTTTCCCAAGTCCTAACTGCTTCCAAGAACTTCCTTAAGCGGTTCTCTGTAAGAAGCCCACTTGGACCCAATTTCCTCTGGTGTATACACCTTAGTACTTATGATCACAGCATAGCACTTTACATGTGTTGCTTGGTAATGTTTGAAGGTGCCTTGCTTGGTTTCTCTGAAGTCAGAAGGAAGCACTTAGATGCATCCTTAGCTTCCTGATGTTGGAAGCACTTTCTTACAGCTGCTAAGTGCTCGGTAAACATTTCTATCTGTACCACCTGAGGAAAACAGCATCAAATAAACACGTTAGGAGCACGGACGCCGTGGAGATTCCTTCCCGTTCTTGGCAAACAAGTACTACAGATACTTGCTGGGAAACTCTACAACCCCAAAACTGTTCAAGAGCCTGGACATCCCAACAATGACTTACAACAGTCCCTTCCTTCAGTGTGTATGTCCTAATGGAGAGACAAGCTATACACTGGTGTTGCCCAGCTTTCCAGTTCTATGACAAAATACCTGGGGGAAAAATCAGCTTCCAGGGGAAAAGTTTATTACATTGGCTATGGTTTCTGTTTTCAGGCTATGGTAGGCCAGTGCCACTGTGGTGAGCCTGCAGCATGGCTGAACCCCATGGCAGGGAGCACACGGTGGGCAGTGGCTCACCTTTGGCAAAGGGAAGCAAAGAGATAAAGGGCAGAGTCAGAACAAGATGTCTCTCCAAGAACTAACCAAACCTGATCCGAGTCCTACCTACCCCACACTGCTGACTTTCAAAGGTGCGCTTGGTACAATCTTGAAAAGTCATGTAACTTGATTAAAATTCAAATATGCCCCTTTCCATTGATAAAAGGGGGAAGTTTGCATGGAATGGTGCATAAAAGAGCAAAATGCTTTAGAGTAAATCAAAACAAAATTTAAAATCCTAGAAAACAAACCCTTTGGGTTGTTTTTGTTGTTGTTTTGGTTTTTTTGTTTGTTTTGTTTTCATAAGGAATGTTTTCAATGCTATTTTGGTTGTACATTATTGTCTCCATTCAGGTTAGTTTGTTCAATTACTTTCCTTAATAATATTTTTAACTTAACTGAAAACTTTGCTAGTGTTATATCTGATTTTAAAAAAAAAGTAAAAGAAGATTGAATTCACAATTTTTGCAATTATTTTTATTTCATAATTTCTTGGCGACAATTTCTAGTTGTTTCTATAATCTGAGATATGGACAGTTTAAAAGATAAAGCAATAATAAATGGAAAAATGAAAAAGAAGGGACATAATAAGATGTTGGGAGGGAGGCATCTGCAGCCTGGGAGGAGTTGGAGGCTGGGCTTGGGGGTTTATATGACCAAAATACATTGTTAACATGTATAAAATTCTCGAAGGATACATAAAGAAAACAAGACTAGATAAATAAACCAGGTAAGAGACAATGATAGGCAAACTAGCCCACGAGACTAGTTTTGTACTCACTGCCTAGTTTTGTAAATGAAGTCATACTAAAGCATACCCAGGCAGATGGGGCGATGTGTTAGTAGCGTCTGGAAACTGTTTCCTCATATCCTAATGCCTAAGGAAAAAGCCACCTGGAGCATCCTTACTGGGTTTTGCAGGACATCTGTGATTCCTGTATCAGATCCCTTCCCTGACCTACACGGAGGTTCCATGCATAGGACAAAACTGCCAGATGTGCACTGACTTGAGCTTTGTCACCAGCTGTGGAACGAACAGACTTTGGTGGCCCACCAGGAGAGTTACTGTTCCATTGCTTAATACTTACCATCTAGTTTGAGCGATTTATCTGTATGGTCCTCCTTATTTGTTAGGATCATGTTTTTTAAATGTCCCCAGAAAACCCCAGCTCCACAAAAAAAAAAAAAAAAAAACCAGAATTTCAAGATCTCTATCTTTGCATATGCTTTTGATTCTCAACATTTCTTTAACAAGTGACAGAATCTTGTATTACACAGCTGAAAAGAGTGATTAAAATGTTCTTTGGGGGCTGGAGAAGTGGCATGGCAGCCATGACTGTCTTTAATTCCAGTCCTAAGGTATCCAGTACCCTCTTCTGTCCTGAGGCACCACATACATGGTGCACAGATACGCTTGAGGACAAAACCCTCCTACACACAGAGTTGAAAATAAATATGTTTTAAATGCTATTTTGTTAAAAGGCTCTTTCAACCACACACTACTCGGCAGTTCACTCTTAGATTACTTTATACTTTGGAAGTAGTAGCTTATTGCTCTGGAACTCTGAAAGAGAAGACAAAATGAGCTTGGGTAGATGAAAGGAGCTAGTAAAAAAAATTCGGCTGGCATCACAATAAAGGTAAAGTTGGAAGACATCATGATGTAGCCTGGCTAAAATATAGTGACTGGTCCTTGTGTGGAGCCAAAGAGCAACTGTAAAGATCATCTGTACTGATGTAGAAGCCAAGCATCTTCTGGCTAAAGAGATCTCATTTGCAGTTGCTTTCCGGTGCATGCGTATGTGTATTATTCTTGTGGGCATCCATCTCTCCATCTCTTCATCTCGCACACAACATAGGGAACAAAGGTTATAGTGGTGAGACTCAGGGAGACCTGGATTCAAGTCACCTCTACCACTGACTTCAAGTTACCTCTACTTTAGACCTTCATTTCCTGGATGGTACCAATGGGCCTAACAATATGCAGCCCACCATTATTATGCTATACTGTGCTGTGCTGTGATATTGGAAACTATGACAGGGTATCAGTTTGAGGATCCAGTTCATACCTGGAGTAGACACGTTACTCCATAAAAGGCAGCCAAGTGGAATGCATTGAGAAGGCTGCACCAGTATCCCTGGTTCCAGCATCCCTCCGAGGTTCTATTTTGGGATGTTTATCTGTTCTGTGTTTTGTCGGTGCAGTGGCTTCCATCTGCAGCTTTGTAGCTTCTAGAAATAGCAAGTTCTTTGCCCTGGCTGCCTTTGTTTCAGGAGACACCGAATTTGTAATCTGTGATGTTTTTATGCTGAAATCTTACTTCTTGAGATCAGAGCTGACATGGTATGCTCAAGTCCACTGACTGTTAGCTTTTAGTACACAAGAAGAAGGCTGAGTTTAGATATCTCTGTTCACAGAATCTTTAGCAAGTGGTTGAGACTCCCTAGGTTGATGATTGATGGATCTCAGATGAACCCAGGCTCCTCAGTGCTAGAACAGGGAACAGCCTGCAGGGCTCATGAATATGAGAAGACACAAGGAAATAGGTCACAATGCCTATATTCAAGTCTTATAGGAAATTTGGTCTCTGCTGGATCTATATAACCAATAGGAAATAGGCATAGTAGGAGAGAGAGATAGAAGATAAAAATTGTTACCCAGTGGCACCACAGAGGAAGTGAACAGTAGCAGAAACAAAGCCAGCAGCTTGGCATTCTACACCAGCAGGCTGCTGTGGTCTTCTATCCAAAGGAGGCTCTGGCATCTCAGATAGTAATTGACTATTTTTCCTTGTTGATGCTTACAGCTTTCTATTTTCCTCGGAGCTTCCTTTGAATACCACACCGCAAATGAGCTCAGAAAAGCATTCCATATAAAGAAAACTTTAATGAAGATTAAAACACGGTACTATTTTCTTACATCCAACAGGGCTATCATAAAAACAATGAGTTTTAGGGGTAAAATAAATAAATACATTTTATTTACACACACATCCACAGGTAGATATCTGCATGCATAGGTTTATGTGCACAGAATTTAAGTTGCATGTGAGTGATCATTGATTATGTTAGCAGAGATGTAGGCTGAGCAGCACAGTGACATATATGGTCATGCAGAAAGAACAAATTACACTGTGCTGTAATTCCCGTCCTCTGCCTCTTGCTAGTGACAGCTATTATGAAAAGCAGGTTGTAGGAATTTTTTTAAAGCACTAAATAAACAAAAGACAATACCATTTTATAGAATTTCTTTTGAAATATAATGCAGTTTTTCAACAACCCATATTTCTCTGCTTATGTCAATTAACCATTGTATTGGGCCTTATTTGTTTGCACATGGGAGTTTGAAATGGAGAATGCACTCGTTTTTGCAAAGGTTAGATTTATAAGCTTCAATAAAAACCAGCTCATTCAAACAAAAGCAATCATATTTTGGAACAACAAATAAAATAAGCTTATTCGTATAGAAGGAGAAATACTAAAATTTAACATTATGTTTAAATCGTCAAAGGGGTCCCATGATAGGCCTTTAAGAGGGCCCATCCCACTTCCACTGCTGTGGTTCAGCTTACAGATGGTCCACACGATAGTTGCTATAGAAACCAAGCCTTTCCCATCAATCTCTCTTTGTTGCTATGGTGTGTTTGTGGCTGCCACATATAAACTTTTATATAAAGGATCATTTCTGATTTTTACTGCTGACCTCATAATGAAGCAGATCGGACAAATCATGCATCCGCCAATGTAGTGAGATCTGGCTACTGTTTCTCCCTTAGGATGTTCAATAGCGGAACCTGAAATTATCCACAGACATGCAGTGTGCTTTTGTTAATCAGGCTACTGGAAACATTAGTGTGACAAAACTTGATTTAATCAACTGCAATATCCCTCTCTATTCTCTCTCTCTCTCTCCTTCTCTCTCTCCCTTCCTCTCCCCCTCCCTCTGTCCCCTTCCCCCCTCCTCTTCCTACCCTCCCCCTCTTTCTCTCCCCTGCTGAATAATATGATACAACTTAGAAGATTTAAGAAGCCAGAGATTTAGGATTCACTTTCTGTGATTTTTACTCTGAAATTTTGTATGTGACTTTACCTGAGTCATTTTAACATCTGGATTTAATGAGTGAATGAAGCTGTGATATCATCAACTTATCTCGTAAGTTCAGTGATGGCAGGAACCTCACGAGACTCATTTACTACTGTATATCCAGAATTTGCTTAGTGTTTAGTGTAAGCACTCAATACTGCTTGGCAAGTGAAGGAACACATACATTCTCCTAACATGGTGTTTTGTTTTCTATGCTAAATTAATTTTAATTTCTAATTTCTATGTTGTCATTTTGCTGAATTCTTACTACTGCTAGCATGTTTTTGTTTCTTCCTGGGTCTGTTCTACTTCATTAAAAACAGATTTGGCTTCCATTACACACACACACACACACACACACACACACACACACACACACACACACACAGAGTAATTACCATGACCTGTAGCCCCCTTGCTCAATTACATCTTCATTAGCTTCCTAGTTTTGATAATTTTCTTCACCGTCTAAGCATGACTGCTCTGGAACCCACTTTGTAGACCAGGCTGGATTCAAATTCATAGACACATTTGCCTGTGTCTCCAGTGTGCTGGGATTAAAGGCATGTACCACCATGCCCTGACCCAAGCTCTTCTATAATTCCTTCTCACACAGTAGACTCTTAGCTGAGTGAGCTCTGAGGTTACCACTCACTTTATTCTATTTAATATTAAGCTTTTCTTTAATCTGTTTATTTTCTTAAACACAGGGCTTAGCTTCATTCCTCTTCCTGGTGCCCCCTTTCTGCTCAAATTGTACATTCTGTATTCTTCCTTGCTCACTGTGCTCCTTTTCAGTATAATTCTGGATGACCATAGCAACACATAGCCAAGTAATACAGTCATCACTAGGCAGTCTGGAAATTTCCTCTGCCAAAGCTCAGATATTTCCTGCCAGTCAGGGTACATTATTAATATGAGGTTTGTTTTCCTCAATTTTTTAAAATCAATTATTAAATCAGATAGGTTTATATATAAATAGGCTCCCTGGGAATCACTGAAAATGTTATAACCTATTGTGAGCCTCAGCTTGCTGTCTTGTCATGGAGATAATGATACCCATATTTTTCATGGAAATAATGTGAGAATTTAATGTAATTACTGATAAAATACTGATCATAGTTATCAACTATAGTATCTCTATGATGCATAGCTGTTCCTGTGTGTATATATGCATAAGTGATGTACTGAGTGCACTTGTTAAACAACCAAAAAGAATCTGTACAACGTGCTATTTTTTGTTCTGATTCAATGTCTATGTACTATCCTAGCTTTTTACCTTTCCCCTAGGTGTAAGGATGTCTTAACAATATTTGTCATTTTGCTTAATTTATTATTTTGGATTTTTAGAACTCCTAAACAGTTTAAAAGTCCAATACAAATATACACACAATCTGATTCCTCCCATTTAACTCAGATCCTAGGGTTGGGACCCTGTTGTGTTTATGGCTTCCAATGCCAGCTCCTTGGGGTTGGATAGGGGGAGGTTACTTAAAAATTCCCTGCTCCTTATCAAAATCTAACTCTTCCAGTGCTGTAATTTAGATGAGAAATCAAGGAGGCAAAATTTAATGTATATTTCTAGGTAGGGAGACATCTTTGACTCTCTTCTGGGTTGGGGGAGGTAACAGGAGTATTTTTTCGGAGGGGAAACCAGGAAAGGAGATATCATCATATAGTCGATGTGTGTTTTCTGTGTGTGCTTGTTTTCTGAAATACTGAGGTTCTTTTTAAAGTCATAAATTTAAAAAATGATGTAAATAGGAGGTGCATCTTTCTAGTGAGAAGCACTGTAAAAAATTACAGCTTAACACAAGCCAGTCTCAGGAAGGAAAGTGCCTGTCTTATGGAGAACTTCAAAGCGGCCATCTCAAGACAGTGCTCAGGGCTCTCATGCAGTGACTCATTCTTCATTGTTTGGTCACTCTGTTTGTGGAATTTTCATAGATTGAATCCCAGCATGAAGAAAGCCCAAAGGACATCTGTAGTTGTCTCAGCTACTGGAAAAACAACTTTTGCCATTTTAGAGACACAAGCAATACTGTTTTGAAAGAAAGAACCCAAACTCAAACTAATTCTAAAGAATTCTCAACTTGGCACGTGAACACTCATCTAGGAACCTGGGGTTGTGTTGAGTGCCCAGTAGAATTTCATGCTATGAAACTACTGTTTCTTTAGATGACTGTGAAATCATTGTATCTCAACTGGAAAATGTACATGTTTCAGTGTAACTAAAGTATGCAATGCCAAGCTAATCAAATGTGTTCCGGATTAGCTGCTGGCCCACTAGATGTGCCCTGGGGCTCTTTCTCTTTCACAGGCCTGAGCTTGACCTCACCTGAAGGAAAATGGACATATGCATCTTATTTCCATGTCCTGGGAGAACTGTCTAGCAAATCACTCTTCCTCAAAGGCACAAAAAAAAATGTGCCTTAATTTGTCATCATTGTATGCCCTGGGAAGGAACAGTTTTATGGTAAGGCCAAACTCATGAAGGATTAGTGATGGCCTTAGGTTGATGGGTGTGCTTCTTTGGGAGCTTTCTGTCTTAATGTATATGTGGTTATTCAGTTTTCTAGAAAAGTTTTTCTTAACTCTGCCTGTGTTAAGACTTTATAGCCAGAAATAGGAGTAGGTGTGTGCTTTTCTAGATGGCTTGCTTGCTTTTTGTTAGCTTGGTGGTTTCATAAGCTCATACCTACATTAAACATCACTTACTACACAGACCATGAAGGAGACCATTTGAAACATAAATATGTTGTGTCTGCTTACTTTGAAGGATTTGTACTTTCTTAAGTTAAAAAGAACTGAGTACATTACCTGTATTTTTATTTATACACAGTATGCCCACACATTATATTTTGAACTTATTGTTCTTTAATTAGGGCAACCATGTTGTTCATGGTGTATGTGTGTTTCTGTGTGTGTGTGTGTGTGTGTGTGTGTGTGTGTATGTATGTATGTATGTGTACATATGTGTGTATGTGTGTAGACAGGATCCAGAAGCTCACACATGTTAAGCAGTAAGTTATACCAATAGTTCTAACAATTTTTTAAAGGGCAATATAATACAGTCTTTTCTAATCTTAGAAATTTGTGTTTCCAAAATTATTAATTTTTCTTGATCTCTTTCTGTGCTGAATTTACCTTGAGAAACATAACAAAGTTCACAATATATAATGAAGAAAACTGTTTATATAACTTTTATTTAGGGCTAAGGCTCTAGCTCAGATAAAGTCCTTGCTCAATATTCATTGCTGGGTAGGAGTGGGGGAAGGCCATTTTTAATGTTATAGATATTAAATTTGTTAGAACCAGAGAGATGCTTCACCTTGACCACCAAGCCTGACAACCTGAGGTCAATCCCTGGGATTCATACAGCGGAAGGAGAGAAACCAGTTTTGAAGTTGTCCTCTGACCTCCACACATACACACAGACACAGAAATAAATAAATGCAATAAGTTTTAAATATTAAACTAGTTTGATATGAAAATGGGAGGCTACTGCTTTGTTATGGACAGAAGGTAAGAAGTTCTCTGGTCTGTGTCTGCAATGAGAAAAGGTAAGGGAAAAAAGCCTGTTTTCTTATGCTTTCAGAGTCAAAACTCATTTCTCGGGGGAGTTTTGCTAAAATTGGAAAAGATTCCCCTCTGTGAAGAGAGGCCATTATAGCTCTCAGCTTAAAAGCATATTGACTCTCCTATCAATATGCTACATTCTGTGACTCCAACTGGGATTTTGACAGGGATGGGACCTAACAGGCAAGCATCAGGTTTTTTTGTTTTATTATTTATTTTCTTTATTTACATTTCAAATAATATCCCCTTTCCTCGTTTCCCCTCTGAAAAAAACTCCTGTTACCTCCTCCCTCCCCATGCTTATCAACCCACCCTCTCCTGCTTCCTGGCCCTGGCATTCCCCTGCATTGGGACATAGAACCTTCACAGGACCAAGGGCCTTTCCTCCTACTGCTGACCAACTAGGCTATCCTCTGCTACATATGCTGCTGGAACCATGAATCCCACCATGTGTACTCTTTGGTCAGAGTTTTAGTCCCTGGGAACTCTGAGGGTACTGGTTAGTTTATATTGTTGTTCATTCAAAAGAACTGCAAGCCCTTCAGCTCCTTGGGTCCTTTCTCTTGTTCCTTCATTGGGGACCCAGTGCTCAGTCCAATGGATGGCTATAAGCCTCTACTTCTGTATTAGTCAGGCACTGTCAGAACCTCTCAGGAGACACCTATATCAGGCTCCTGTCAACCAGCACTTGCTGGTATCCACAATAGTGTCTGGGTATGGTGATTGAATATGGGAAGGATTCCCGGGTAGAACAGTCTCTGGATTGTCCTTCCTTCAGTCTCTGCTCCATACTTTGTCTCTGCAACTCCTTCGATGGGTATTTTGTTCCCCCTTTTAAGAAGGAACAAAGTGTCTATGCTTTGGTCTTCCTTCTTCTTGTGGTTTGTGGATTGTATTTTGTGTATTCCAATCTTCTGGGCTAGTATCCACTTATCAGTGAGTGCATACCATGTGTGTTCTTTGTGATTGGTTTACCTCACTCAGAATGATATCCTTCAGATCCATCCATTTCCCTAAGAATTTCATAAATTCATTGCTTTTAATAGCTGAGTAGCACTCCATTGTGTGAATGTACCACATTTTCTGTATCCATTCTTCTGTTGAGGGACATCTGGGTTGTTTCCAGCTTCTGGCTATTATAAATAAGGCTGCAATGAACATAGTGGAGCATGTGTCCTTATTACATGTTAGAGCATCTTCTTCGTATATGCCCAGGGGTGGTATAGCTGGGTCCTTGGGTAGTACTATGTCCAATTTCCTGAGGAACCACCAAACTGATTTCCAGAGTGGTTGTACCAGTTTACAATCCCACCAGAAATGAAGGAGTATTCCTCTTTCTCCACAACCTTGCCAGCATCTGCTGTCACCTGAGTTTTTGATCTTAGCCATTCTGACTGGTGTGAGGTGGAATCTCAGGGTTGTTTTGATTTGCATTTCTCTGATGACTAAGCTCAGGTGACAATGGATGCAAATCATCAGGGAAATGCATCAGGGTTTTAGATTGTAGTGAAATAAACCCCATTGGGGACTACATTCAGTTTTAAGCCATTCTGTGATGAATGGAGGGAAATGCATAAGAAAAAGAAAGAAAGAGAAAGAGGTAGGGAAGAAAGGAGAAAGGGAGAGAGGTAAGGGAGGGAGGCACACTTATAAAGCTTCCATCATGGAAATTAATCTCATGTCTACTGACTGATACTAAAACTGGCACACCACCCTTTGTATGATCACCTCAAACAAGGATGAAGATGTTTTCCCCATACAACTTAGGAATTGACAGGGCTTCTTGTTGGATATAAATCTCTAAAGGCAATGACAAGAGTCATATGCAGTTATAAATCTGAACTTGAGTGTTATAGAAAAGCTCAGGTTGTGTGCTGGCTCTGCTGCTGCATATCAACTTGGTTGTTG
>JADRCC010570672.1:4663-23279 GCA_019843855.1 Hylomyscus alleni | reverse complement strand
CCATTGGCCCTGAAGACCAAAGGACATCAGGTGCGGGGCCTTGTCAGCGTACTGCCCTTGGCTGGAAGAACAAATCTGCAAGGTTAAAACTGATCACTGCGGGTTCCGGAGCTGGTATGAGGCCCTGGCCCTTGTTCCAGTGATGGCTGATCCTGAGAGCATTCGCTAATTAATTTTCTGCATGTTAATTTCCATCTCAATGATTGTTTCTCAGAGAATCTAACCTGTTGCAAAGCCTCTTTACCTTTTTTTTTTAAACATTTATGTGAGGATAAATAGTGGGTCATAATAACCATAAACTTCTCTGAGCCATAATGTGATTCATAATTCAGATGTTCAAAGATACATTTAAAAATGTGCACGGTGATTTAACTGAAAAGGTCAATAACTCCTCCATTGCTTTGAATATAAATGAATTTCAAACATGAAAAAAATTGGAATTCATGTAGAATACTCAAGATTATTTAAATATGTGCTTTCTTGATCTATTCTGTGCCTGATATTTATATTCTCTCTCTATCCTCTTTCCCCTCTCTCCCTTTCTTCTCTCCCTCAAATATCCCAATATTCTCCCATTTGTGTCTCTTTTTAAATCTCCTTTTTCTATAAGTATATCTTTTGTTTCAGAGGCCATAATTTTATTCTCTCCTATGTTTCTCCTTTTCCAACTTTAAAAGGTAGTCTCAGCGTCTACGGAAGTCATTTGGTTGTGGTTACCTTCTTGCCCGAGGTTATTAAGTTCTGAAAACAATCATTTTTCTTGAGTGTGGTAGCAGAAATTTTATGAGCTTCTTGTCCCTGAGGATTCCTAATCTCTTTTGCCAACAACCTTATTCAACCTTACAAACCCCAGTAAGAGGTTTTGCAATTCCAAAGTTGCTTCTTCAAGGAACATTGATTTTAATCCTGGTAGGAAAGTTGTTCACTTATCGAAACGTAATGGAGCCCATCATCTTTCAGTTAGTCACGAAGCCAACTAAAAGGTAAAATAACACATATGGCTAAGAAAACATATTTTTAATAATGTATGGTTACTGGCCAATATAGGTTTACCTATTGATGACAAGCTATGTTTTTCATTAAGTATAACTAAAGATTTAGCATTTGAATCATTCTTAAACAAAACTTATAATGCATCATCCTGTTTTCAATTTCCCATTTTAAAATTAGAGCAAAAAATGAATTGATAAATTCTAAAAAATAACAAGAATAAATGAAACACTAATAAACCAGATGAAATCAGGAATCTCCCCTTGTACACACCCTGTTTTTTCATTATTTTTTGAAGTAATCATATTAATATTTATTATGACAGAAACTATTTTAAACAACTCACTTTTGTTAAATATTTCTAAAGTATGTAACATACATTCTCCATAAAACCATATTTCACTAGGTTGTATATGTCTACATATAAAGATTTCAATACCACAATGGTTGCCATTCAACAATAGAGACAAATACAGCTGTCTTCACGATAATGATTAGTTGGAAGTAGAAAAACTCAAGAGCAGCCAAGTATCCATGGTGTGCCATGTCCACTAATCAGTATAAAATTAATTTGGTTGTCAAAGTGAATAAAGTAAAATTGCTTAAGCAAACCTCATTTCCAAACCCAAGGAATTCCTTCACATTACCTGACACTCCATCTATGTTCTTTACAAGGGCTTTAATTTTCTTCCTGTGCCCCTTGTCCAACTTACCTGCCACCAAAGTCTATTGTTTTTAGGACTTACTTGACTGGATCATAGGAAGTAGTCTAGGCCACATGTTCTAGTGACAGCCTACATAAAAGGACATGAAAGGAGACAATTTCTTTTAACGTGCTCGCCCTCACTTTCACTGGCAAATCCATCCAACCTGTTCTGAGGCATTCATTCACTGGTGTTAGAACCTTTTTCAGAATTCCAACATAGCTCATGATGGGCAGCTCTTTTGGATGTCCCTGGGACTCCAACACCAGATCAGGAATGTTGAGACATCTAGTCTTGTTGGAAGAACAACCACCAGATCCTTGTCCTTTCCCTCAGGAGGCTGCCATGTTGGACTACACAGATCACAACCTGCAAACCATTCTGACAAATAGACAGATAGATAGATAGATAGATAGATAGATAGATAGATAGATAGATAGATACAGACAGATAGACAGACAGATAGATAACCCAGACTATTACATTCACTATATAATATATTTTCAGAGAACAAATAGTTTAAAAACAAGTGTATCTGTAGTGTGTGTGTGTGTGTGTGTGTGTGTGTGTGTGTGTGTAGCAGTAGTATTGAAACACATTATAGAGCTTAATTCAGGAGAAAAGAAAATCATAACATATCAAATATCTATATTAAAATAATCTCTCCTTATAATAATGATTATAGTAAAAATAATCCTTTTGAGGAACACACATGTTTTCCTGTGATGTGTTTGTTTTTGCATATCTCTCTTAACATCTTAGACATTATGAATGAATTTGGAAACTAATTGGAACCATTTGGGTTGATCCTAAGAGCAGGTAAATTTGTATTTTCCATTCTCAAATATGAACACTTTACAAAATACCATTGTTTTTCTGTGAAAGTCAAAGTGAATAATGGTGTCTATAGGATAACCACTAAATAAATTCCTTGTGAATTAAGGTTGAAAATGTTTGAGATAAGTTGTCAGATGGAAATGTAAAGTTTTCCCTTTTCCAGTTTTCATGTCTTAATGTTATTCCTAATAACATTATGCTAGATTTTCCTTGAACTTGGTAAAAGAGACTTTTATATCAATCCCCCTAATAGTGGGATGCCAATAGAACACACATCATAAAAATAATCTTCTTTACAGATCACCCTATGTTGTCAGATATGGAGTGCATTGCTGTGCATAATCGACATAAGCCAAAACTTGGTGAAGTTAGATACAGAACTGCTATTGTATTCATTGGATACTCCAGGAATTATTTTCTATGGGAAACAGCAAGTTCAATGAGCCAAAAAGGACACTCAATACACTCTCTTTAACCTTGTAGAGTAGTTCATTTTTCTTTTCAACTTCACTGGGCTTACAATCGTGTAGGAAATATATTCTAGGCATGTCTGTATAAGACCCACTCTGAATGTGGATGGCATCTTTCCATAGGCTTGCATTCTAGAAAGACAAAGAAAAAAAAAACAAGGAAGAGGTCAAGGAAGGTAGCTGCTAGCCGCACTTCTGCTGTTTGCTTCCTGTTCCACTGAGATGTCAAAGGTGAGGACTCTAGACTGAAAGCCAATTCCACCCAATGACTTCTTTTACCATGACAGACTTTCCCCCTCAACCTGTGGCCCCAAACAAATCTTCCTTCTTTGGGTTGCTTCTTGGCAGGTTAGTCACAGCCACAAGTAACAAAAGCACATTGGACAACATGTCTTCTCTCTAATGACTAAAAAATGCTTTGCATTCTGGGTGATAGTTCCCCATTGTGAGGTCATTGTTATCTCCATCTTCTATAGGGAAAGCAATGAGGTTAATTTGCCCATCTGATGACTGTGAACAGCTGTCAAAATTGCTTCCAGTACTGACAGAGTGATAATAGAACATTATAGTAAATGTGCACACACATGCTCTCTCGCACACACACGCGCACACACACACACACACATTATGTACACATAAATTTACACAACACATTTAAATTCATTAAGTAAACTTTTATTTATTCTTTTAATTTTTCAGGTTGTCTACAATGAGCACATGAGTACTTTTAGTCATTATTCAGGATTCAAATACTCAGTCTCATAGAAATGGACACTGTGAGGGACACAAATTTCCATCTTTTACCAGTCACTCTTACAGAGAAAAAAATTAGTGATGAAAACTAAACAGTTTTGAACCTTTAAACGCTTAGAAAAGTGACAAGAAGGTCTTGGCAGGATGTGTCAATTAAATAGAGTTTTTCAATATCTGTCGTATTAAGATGACAACAAAATATCAAATTTCCCTGACACCAAGCTAAGAGATGCAATGAAATCATATACTTATGCTAATATGGAAGTTGTATGATGACTATCTGAAACAAGGAAGCTGCCTGAACAATAAGGGAGCTGCCTGAACAACTAAGATAAGTATAGGATAAAACCAATTTAGAAAATGAGGACGGCCGTGCTTTCAGATTCTCTCTAGAAATGTTTTCTTATTGTATCCATAAGTTTAATATTGATGTACACAATTTTTCTTAGTTAGCCCTTGAGAAGCCTTGAAAAGATCCTTCCAGCTCCACCTTCTCATGCTGGTTTAATTGGCATGAGCTGCCATGCGTAACTATTTATATGAAAACTGAACTCAGGTCTTCCTGTTGGTACAACAAGTACATTACCAAGTGAGCCATCTCCCTGGCTCTGCACTTCTCTGGATTAGGACCCATCTAAACACTTTAACATAACTTTTTGGAGGATGTAATTCAACACTATAACAATTCAACACTAATTACTATATCTGAGAATTTGGTGTAACTTCATTTGCCTTCATGCTTGCTTCGTTTCACTATATTTTTGAGTCAAGATCTTGCAATAAGATGAGATCTCAGAGCACAGGTGTGGCCAGATTCGTACATTTGTGGCTCCTCTCATCTGAAGCAAAGCTCTTAGCTTTTCTGCCTCAGTTTCTTCCATTCATGAAATAAGTAACAATTATTACTGCCTATAACTTAACAGTGACACTAAATTAATTGAGTAGGGGAAAGGACTAAGACATAAAACATTGTTATCATACAGAAGCTTTTTGTGAAAGTTGTTAAGACTCATTTGGAACCATCTTGTTTCACAGCCCAGAAAAGCTGGAACATGGTTTCATAAGAACTGACCCCATCAGTATTTCCTTGTCTTTCTGCCTCACCAAATAGTATGAATCTCACTTTTCTGGCTCAGTTCATAGTTTCTTAAATAAGTTGCACATCCCAAGCCCTTTCTCTGACACATTGACATATTCTTTTCCTCACATGCTTCTCTAAATTACCCTCATTGATTCCCTTGAGCCTCCTTCCACTTGATATAACCATAGCTTCCCAGACAACTCTAATGACAAGAACACTTTCCACAAGTTACAAAAAAAATAGCGAGTTCTTTTTAAAATCAATTTCACATTGACAGGGTAGTTTTCAAAATGTCTTTGTCCTGATTGTGTAATGCAAAGAAGAGTTATGAGGCACAGTGTTTGTCTAACCTGCATAAGGCCCTGAATTTGATCCTCAGCACTACAAAATATAATGAAATAAAAAATTTAGTTATGTTTCAAAATCCAATGCCAGTACAACTTTAGCTTAACACAATAAGACACCTATATGTATAAGCATACTTACTATTGAACAAAATAAATTATTTGATTACAAAGAATACTTTTTTAAATCAAATCTTTAGCAACAAATCATCCATACTGATTTATGAGAACTTTAATCAGAGTACTGACCATAGAAAGAGAGGATATAACAGGCTCAAAAGAACAGTAGAAATAGTCAACTATAATGAAAGCAACACTACCTGTTAGTAGAGGAGAAATCTAGAAGATACCTAGATGAATAACCTAATAGTGATTTAGTAGAGAAAGCTGCATGATCCTTCATTTGCCATTCTTTCTTTAAAGCCTACACACATTTGCATGTGCCAGTCCAAGTACAATAAATGGTACTTTCCTCTTTCCTTTTCTACCTAGAAATTCTTTCACCGACTTAAAAAAACAAAATCAGTCCATTCCTCTGGAAGGCTTCCATCAAACCAGCAGACAGCTAAAAGCTCTCTTTTCTTACTTCTCATACTTTCATCCTTGCACCTACACTCTGTATTACACATCCATCTCCAGATCCTTAAAGTTAGGGTCATGTTTTGTTTATCGTAATGCCATCGCAACACCAAACAAAGCTCTGGTGTGTGGTATACATCATATAAATGTCTACTGAAAGTGTAGAAGGAAAGATAATGAGTTAGATTTGATTTGACTAGACTGCAAAGGTATTAAAAACACAGTTGAATACGTGCAACACAAGGCGAATGGATAGTAAGACAGTCACATAGATGGATGGGGTTGATTTAAATTGTGGAGAAAAGATGAGTTTTGAAGAAAGATAAAAATGAAAAAAAAAAGTCATTTCATAGGAACTAAGAGGAAAAAAAAGCCTGGTAAAGAAATTGTCTGTGGTATCTAATGAAGTTGTATTTCCCTTTCATAAATTATGGAATACACTGCTCAATGCACAAGATTATGCTGCTGCTAGATCAAATAATATATGTAATAATGCTTCAAACAATGCCGGGAGCAAAATACTTGCCAAATGGTTATTTCAAAATTAAACATGAATAACTGAAATGATGAACACACATCTAGCAATGAGGAAGTAGATGGTGCTGAGCGCTGGAGGAAATGCTTCATTAGAAAGAAAGAGATGGAAGCTCAATGGCTGTGGGACATGCAATGAAAATGACTTGGGAAAAAAATGCAACAAGTACCCACTTTGTGTTCAGCAGTTATATTGTTGAAGGGGAAAATAGCTTAGAAAGTTGCACAGCAGACAGAGTTGTGTGAGACACTGGCCCGTGAGGGACTGGAAATTTTTGAGCACATGCATAGGGAAGGAAATGGTACCCACAGTGGGAAGGAAACAGATAAAGAGAGCAGAAAGCAGACAGCCACGAGGGGACAGAGGTCATTGTATACACAGTGGAAAAATAAAGAGGATTCTAAGAGCTCTCTGTTTTCCATAGCATGAGAAATCTAGCTTCTTGTAACCGTGAGGGATGTGGGAGTAGTTTGGGGAGTTAAGGGAAGTCAGAAATATGGGAAGCACCCATCAGAAGAACCAGGAAGGGGAAAGCTATTGGGAAGAAGGAGACCACAAAAGGGCATGTGAGCTTGCGTGATGCCTGTCAGTCCATGGTTCCCAAATTACCTTCTACTGACATGGCTGTCGATTAACCGCTGATGTCCTTTGGTTTACTAAGCAAGACTCCAGAAATGATTTCCAAAGTCAATAGTAAGCAGAATCCTGGGAAGTGAGAATTGTCTCTCTTGTTATCCATAGCACTGGTGACAGTGGAGTAATCACCATCTAATTAATCCAAATTCTTTTATGATGTCACCTGGATTTACAAAGAATTTGTGTTCCTCTCAGCAGAATGTCAGCCCATGATGTGAATATGAAACTGTTGGCCTCCAGAAGATGATATAAAAAATTTGCCTCAGAAATATGTAAAAATCACTCTTTAATCACAGTTGAAAAAAATATATAGTTCTCACACATGTTGCTGCACCCAATGGCTTCAAGTTTCAGCACACTTCTGTCGCTAGAGTTCGGGTCCCTCCTTCCACTTCCTTTCCACAAAAAATCTGTTATAATTCTTGTCAAAAACAAGTTTTGACTAATTATTTTGTCTTTCAGTTTTGTTTGCTTGTTTGTTTGTTTGTTTGTTTTGCTCTTTTCTGATACCAATGGTACCCAACTAATCAGGCATCTATTCGGATGCTTGATAAATTATTAATAAAAATTGAAACAAGTTAGATCCACAAGACCTGTGCAAGAAGTGACACCCCCTCCCCCTCCCCTTCAGATGCTCAGAGGGTCAGCAGCACCTTGTCTGCAACATTTTGACTTTGGTTCACTACCACAGACCCAGATTTCAGCCAACTTTCCTCTCCCTTCACATAAGGCAGCAGCTAAGCTCTTGAATTTCTGGGCACTCCCCACCAATAGAACTGGCCCCAGGGTGGGTCATATTCATTTACGCTCCATCTCATACCTATCCTCCTAATCCTCCCTTTACTTCTGCAAAAGTATCATCCTTGAGTTCTTATATTTAAGCATAGTGCCGAAGTTAAGGGGAAACAGGCAGGAAAATATCAATGTAACAAATTAGTAGGCTATAAAATTTCATGTCTCACAGTGTTCTTACTGTGAGTGACACTGCTGGGTAATTTGTGACTCACGCATGAAATAGTAGTTGAAGCCTTTGAGATCCAGCTGTCTCCCAAGCCCACACAGATGCCAAATGTCACCTAACTCATATGTAACTCAAGGCTTTAATCTCATGTCAGCCAGGCTTCAAAGTACTTTCTCATAAAGAGCTCTGCTATACTGGTTCAAAACAGGAACTAAAGGCCTACCAGGCTACACTTACACTTACTTATCAGACAAGTATCACTCTTAAGGATGGAAAGTTATGTGTAGGTGTAGTCCATAAGTCTCCAGCTGTATCCTAATGTAGACCTCCCAGTGACTTTCTCATTGAAATGCCTTACAGACTTATAGGATGAAAGGACTACTAGTTTTAGTTTAGAGTTGAACAAAAAACTATAAGATAGACTAATGGGTTCTTACTTATCTTTGATCCAACTAGGTGGACCTTCTGCAAGAGGATATAGAGTGAATATGAGTAGAGTAGTGAATAGAGTGAAGAGTGATTGACAGGCATCCTGTTATTCAGAAGTACTTTCAATTATCTATATAAATGCTTAATAGTCCCTGCTTCAACAAATTATATGAATATGTAAACATTATGCAGATTTTTAGTGCTACACGTTGAACTCAGAACTTTATGCATATTAGGCAAATACAGTCACATTGAACTACATCCCCAACATCGAAGTTAAGATCTTAGAAATCCAACAGGTAATTCCAGGTAAGGTATACAGGCAGACAGGAACACAAGGAGCTCCATATCCTAAGCTGCAGTCTCAGGAAAGAAGTTCAAGCTTCCCCAAGATAACATCTATAGGCATACCAGAGTAGCAGATGCTGAAGACTCAGGGTGTGAGCATGATTTGATGCACATTAAGGCCCCACAGATATGTGGAGGCTTTACAATTCACATTGGTCAAAGTTGTAGGCGCATGAAGAAAACTGGAGTGGCCTTAGAGTTAGGCCCACAGGGATAGAGACTTCTGTACCTCCACAAAAAAATGTTACTTGCCAGGCAGGAGGCCCAGCCTGACCTAGAATATAACTGACTCTCAAGGGAAGATTATGGATAGTACCTCTGACCTTAAGTGCAATCCCACAGAGAAAAGCAGCATTTCAACCCTACTAAGACTTTATCTTCTCCTGAATATCATTAACTGGACCACACACTAAAAGATAAAAAAAAAGAATAGAATTTGAAAAATATTAAAGGGGAAGAAAAATTCAAGCAATAAACTAACTCAACATTTATAAGTCCCAGGACAGGAGCAGGAACACACACACACACACACACACACACACACACACACGGTGGTATGTCTTTCTCCCAATCTCATAATAATACTCCCCAAGGAGACCTAACTTCTACAGAACAATCTAGAAAACTCCCAGACACAGAATTTAAAAGAATAATAGTAACTGTGGTCAAACAATCCAAAGAAGAAATGAATGAATTCTAACAGAACAAATACAAGGAATTGAGTGAAATAAGTTTAAAAAAAACTGAAATGTTGAAGTAAAACCAAACTAAAATGATGGTAAAAATAAAAAACTCAAAAACCACCACCACAACAAAAAACTAAATAAAAACCACAGGGGAAAGCCTCATCAATAGAAAGGATAAAATGGTAGACAGTATGCTGCCGCTAGAAGACAAGATAGAAGAGTTGACTGTTCAGTAAAGGCCAATGATAAATTTGTAAAAACTCACTAACACAACACAGAGCTTTATGACACCACAAAAAGACCCAAACTACAGATTATGATCATTGAATACCATATGATACATTATGATCATTGAATGTCATGAAAGGAGAATACCATATCAAAGATATAAAATGTATTTTCAATAAAATTATATGAAAAAATAATTCCTACACCTAAAGAAAGAAATATCCAGCCAATGAGAGACTCACAGAACTCAAATGGACAGAAAGATAAAAGAAACTCCCCTTGATATATTATTGTTAAAATATTACCAGCATAATAAAGAAAAGCTGAAAGCTGTGAGAAAGGTTTAGCTATACTATCTAATATTACATAACATAAACTTCAAATAAAAATAGACAAAGAAAGTTAATTCATACTCATCTAAGAAACAAAGCACAGAGGATATTGCAATTCTAAACATGTACAAAAACCACAGTACATACAACTTCATATAAAATTTTCTGCTAAATGTAAAACTAATGATTAATTCCAACACAGCAATAGTTAGAGATTTCAATATTTCACTCTCACCTATAGACAGACCATTTGAACAAAAACTAAACACAAGTACATTGGAGCTAAAATACATCCTAAATCAAAGGACCTATTAGGCATTTACAAGAAGTTCCTCCCAAACACGGAAGAACACATATATTTCTTAGAAGATTATGGAATTTTCTCTAAAACTTATCACCTATTAAATAAAGTCTCCACAAATATAGGAAAATTGAGACAGTATCCTATATTCTATCATTTGACCCCAATGCAGAGAAAGCAAGACTACAGCAGGAATAAAAGTTACAAAAGATTATGTAAGCTAATAGAATCCAAAGAATACACTTTTGAATAATAACTATGTCACTGGAGAAATCAAAAGGTGAATAAAAAATTCTAAAGTTGAAAGAAAATGAAAAACCACTTACATAAATCTGTGGAACACAATAAAGGCAGTTTTGAAAGGGCCATTTATTACAGCATTAAGTGCATCCATCAGAAAATGAGAGATGTCAATAATTCAATTATGAATCATAAGGCTTTGCAAAAACAGGAAGGAATCAAACCCTAAAAAGTTTGACAGGAAGAGATAATAAAAATAAGTAGGCAGAAAAAAATTTAAAGTACACACACACAAAAAAAAATCAGTGAACAAGAATTGGTACTTAAAAATACAAAAATGCTTGACAAACCCTTAGCTAAATAACCTGAAAAGAAAAGCAGACATCCAAATTAGTAAAATAAAATCAGAAACAAAAATGGAGACATTAAAACAGGTATCAATGAAATTTAAAAATTCCTAATACTGTTAAAAATTATATTACAGCCAGATGTTGTGGCACATGTCCTTAATCCCATCATTTATGAAAGCAGAGGCAAGTGGGTTTTTGTAAATTCTAATCTAGCCTAGTCTACTTACTGAGTTCCAAGCCATCCGAGGCTACACAATGAGACCTCAATGCAAAATCAAAATCAAAAACAAATATAACTATATTCCATTATATTTTAAGACTCTAAAACTCTAAGTGCATATACCCTATCTAGATTAACCCAAGTAAAATAATAGTAGCAAGATTGAAGTAGTAATAAAAAGTCTTAGAACTATAAAAGCTTAAGAACAAATGCCTTTACTGCAGAATTCTACCAGAACTTCAAAGAAGAATCAATATCAACACTACTCAAATTGCCCCATGATAGAAAAAGAAGGAAGTATTTCAGGTTCTTTTATGAAGCCAGTATCATACTGATACCCAAACCACCAAAAAAAGAAAATTGCACACAGAACTCTCAGATGGGTATAGTTCCAAGTTTTTCAATAAAATACTCGCAAACCAAATCCAAGCTCATATCAAATGATCTTTCTTCAAGACCTAGTTGATTCCATTCCAGAGGTGCAGAGATAGTTCAACACATGCAAGTCAATAAATGATGTCTATCACATAAATAGACTCAAAGACACATGAGCATCTCATTAGATGCAGAAAATACTTTTGACGAAATTCAACATTCCTTAATAACAGACATGGAGAGACTAGGGAGCATATCTCAATACAATAAATGCCATACATTAAAAAAAACTGTAGGCAACATTATTATGGTAAATGGAGAAAAACTCATTTCAAAATACATTTTTGTATATATAAAAATATCAAACAGATTATCCTTCATGAATGAGAAACATCTGTCTCAGAAGGCATGGGTTATTAAATGAAAACTGAGGTACAAGGCATAGCGTAACTCATTGTTAGTTACTGGGCCTGGAGGCCCCAGAGATCTCCAACAAAGCCATTGGCATTGCACTTGGTTATGCACCCGAACTACATGGTAAGGTCCTACTGCAAATGCAAGTATGAGGTATTGAAGATACCTCATACTTTAAAGGCACACACAGAAATCAATCTCAGATCAATCAGTTTCTTTCCTGCTAACTAACTTTCAAAGTCTTAGAAGGTGACAGATAGGCTATCAGAGAAGAGATGCCAGTGGTCTTACCCAGCACTAGACCTTACATGCAATATTGACCTTTTAGAAAAAATATACCCATTGGTACTATTGTGATATGACTGTTATGAAGCAACTGACTAGATTTTAGGACTCTTCTACAAGAGGGAATCTCATGTCTGGTATTATAATCCTAGTTAAAAGAAATTATGACTGGGAAGGTCATAGGCCCTAAGATAGAAATTCTATTATTTTGATAAATATGTATGTTGTCAAATTGTCTTCTAAATGAGTATGTTTATTCCAGAGACCTGAGCTACATTCAGCTTTGATCAAACCATTTTCCTCTGCAGTGGACAGCAGTCAATGAAAAGATGTACAACTGAGAATAAGAAGCTGGGTGGCCAGCCATGAATGAACACTTATATAAATACACCTTCCTCCTTGGGAGAGGAGGTGGAAAGAAATGTATCATTGGGAGGGTTGTAAAATGCTGTCTTCTGAACATGTTATGGCTGTTGTACTCATGAACTCGTAGACACTATGGTTACAAGGTCAAGACAACTAATTTCCCAGCATAATGCAGTAGATTGTCTTAGGCCGCACCTTCTACCGAGTAAGTACTGGCAGCTGATTGTTTCTGGATTCAGAAGAAGAGTCATCCGTCTTTTCCTTTTCGGGGGGGGGGGGGAGTGTGGTTGTTGGTGTTTTGAGACAGGATTTGAACCATTCCTTTTGGGGTTGAGATTACTGATAGGACTCTCACGCTTTGGTGAATGATCCCATACCTATGCACATATGGAAACCACTATCTAAACTTAGTACATAATACCTAGAAGTAGGGGGAGAAACAGACAGACAGACAGAGAGACAGACAGATTCAAAGATAGATAGAGACAGAGGAGAAAGTTGAGAATGGGACATGTTGTAGGGACTGTGAGTTTTGGAGGGAGAAATTGGGGGGGGGGGATTAGATGTGACAATATTTTATGCCTGTATGGAATTCTCAAGAATAAAGAAAAATAAAAGAAGGCCAAAAAAAATGTTCACAGTGCACTAAAATCAGTATTGTCAGGACTGTTTTGTTTGTTTCGTAAAGACATTGGGGGAAGAATCTGCCTCTTTGTTCCACTTTTTTAAGACAAGGATTTCAATGAACCTACTCAGATAACCAGTTTTAAATCCAGCTGACTCTGAGCCTCAATTCCTTCTAGAACCGTAATCCTCATTCGCCATACATGGCATGCGCTTCTGGGTATTAAGGCAAGAGCACATTTGGTTGTCATTATTCCTGTATTCCACACTTGGGGGGCTTATACATAAAGAACAAGGCTTACATTTCCAGAGAGGCCAGAGACAATAGCATAAGGGAGAATTCGTGCCGCAAAAGAGAACATCATTCCTGTTTTATTATGCCATCTTTGCTCTAATTCCCTTCTCACCCCTCTCCTTACCCCTCCTCCTCCACTTCCCCATTCCTCCAATCCCAGGAGGGAGAAGAGGAAGATCCACCTCTTCCTCTTCTTTCCTGACTTTCCTCTTTTCTCTTACATCTATGGAATCTGAAGCAAGTTTAGCCAAGTAGGCAAAACTTTAAAAAAAAAAAAAAAAAACGATCACAGAGTTCATCTCTCTTGTCCGTAGACTGGAGTTGCTATTTAGCTTTCAAGTTTGCATTGGGGTTCAATGAGACAATGGTGATTTTCAAAGATCAAAATGATGTTTCATTTCTCTAAAATGGGGGAAGGGGACTTAATCCTGAAGAACAGGATTTAGTTGCAATGAACTATAAGAGCTAATTGGTGACAGTGACCTGGAAGCTACTAGTTTGGACATCTTTATTCATATTCAAGAAAATACTCCCCGACACACACACACACACACACACACACACACACACACACACACACACACACAAAGTTTTTCTACACTCTTAAGGTAAGCCATGGCAAGAGAAGTTAACATAATCTCTAATGCTGCACACAGTAAAAACAGGCATTTAATCAGAGTTTTCTCTGGCAATCATGTAAAATTGAACTGTTCATGGTTACTAATAATGTGAAAACTCATAATGCACTCCAGTCATTACAGTAATAATATCTCACCTCCAGCAAATGTACTGCAAACTGCCCCACTTAACTTTCCATCAGCTCACTTTGAATAGAGCCCTAACCCCACAACCTGCTGGCCCATAAATGTTACTTAGCCCTTGGGATTAAGTAATTATTTCATGTGCCTTGATTGCCTAAATAAATAATCCATTCTGATCAAATTAGTGCAGATATTATGAAGCAATATGGTATTTCATAAAATGCATATTGCTTTAGAAACATTTGATTTTTTCTAATTTAATCTATCAACTGTATCTTCCTGCTTTCCACCATTAGAATTTTACAAACTGGGCTCAGCAAATGCTGTGTTTCCACCTGTGCTCATAGATTGGGGAATTTGGGTATTAGGATATCAACTTTCTATGATGTTGCTAAATTTACTTGTAGGAATAGCAATTCTTTTTTTAAAAAAAAAAAATATGGAACGCTTCACGAATTTGTGTGTCATCCTTGCGCAGGGGCCATGCTAATCTTCTCTGTATCATTCCAATTTTAGTATATGTGCTGCCGACGCAAGCACGGAATAGCAATTCTTTAGCAAAGATTTCATTTTATGTACCAGAGAGACAGTTTGCTGTACCGCTGGCTATAGCTGTTTCTGCATGCATATAGTTCATTGAACAAACTCTAGATCTAATATCATATCCCTGGGCCTGAAACCTCAGAACCAACATGTGAAATGTATGCAGCCTTTTTCTCTAACTCAAGAATTATCTGTGTGATTCTGCAGCACTCTTATGCTCCATTCTGAATGAATATATTTAAAGAGCAGATGTATGGAACCCTTAACACATCTATCCTTCCCATGGAACCAGGGACAAAGGGGTTTAGATTGCCCTATCTACTTTAGATTGGACATAAACCTCCCTTTGTATCCTACCAAGGGTTGGCTCTGGCTTTAGAAATAAGAATGTAGAAGCAAGAGTGAGTGCTTCCTGCTAAATCTGAGCTATCCTTTGAGCTGGACCAGTCCAAGGCATATTGTAAAAAGTGGATTTAAATTAGTAATTAAAAATACTTTAAAAATAATTAAAGAATATTCCCTTTGTACTTGGACTCAAAAAGTGAAAACTGATTCTTTTCACGGTATGGAAAGTGGTTCAATGTCATCAAACATTCCATGGAGACAATATGTTAGAACCATGCTGTTCAAATAGGCACACATGAGGCTACAAGGAAACATATCACCATTCAAAGCATTTAAATAAATCACTAAAATAACTCCACAAATATGAGTATCAGCCAACCTGACTTTTCACTTTCAAATTTTTCCTAATTTTTAGAATTCTATAGTTAATCATCTAAAAAGAATTTTAGATTACCTGATAGACAAAATGTTATCTCAAAGCCTACTACAGTAGCTGAATTCCTGCAAAAAATATATGTATACTTTATGAACATATATGAGTTCAGATACATTTCATATTCACACAGCACTGTGTACAGTATTTTTCTCCTTCATAGTGTTGTCACGTGCAGAGAAGCTTTACATAAGGTGAGATATGTAATTATCATTTGTTCTTATCAGCCCCCAACGTAATATTTTTCAAGCAATCTCAAAGATTGCACATAGAATACATTTAATATTAATATAACCTTTTGCCTCTAGACAGTTCAGATTAAATCACTAGTGTTATTTTCTGCTCTCTCCTATTTAAATTCACTCGATAAAGGAACATCATACTACTCAGTTATTTTCTTTTTAATTGTAATTTAAATACAAGTAGGCAAAAAGTGTGCTGTGGAGAACTCTCTAGCATGCCTGAGACAGTAAATACGCACATCCTTACCCAGGATTTACTCTGAAGATCTGTGACAAACAGGAAGAATGTGTGATAGGCACAGGACGAATCTCCAGCACTTCCCACCCACCCACCCAGGGCCAAGAAAGGGCCTCTGCCCTGCCCTGCCACCACTGCATCCCTGCCTTCAGTCCTTGCTTTTCTAATGAACTGTAAGAAACTTCCTGTGGAGACTGCTTGGAGTTATAGTCTCCTTGTCCCCATGGCAACAGTGAAAATGAAAAGAAAGCAAGAGGTCACCACCAGGAGTCAACTAGGATGGGAGAAATTATTTTCTGATGATGAATCTTTTTTTTTTTTCCTGCTCCTGAACTTACCTATCCATAATGTAAGAAGTACTGTTTTCTTTACTGTATAAGCAAAATTCCTGACAGCAACATCTCTTGCAATGGGGTTGGGGGTAGGAATAGTTCAGACTCAAAGCATTCACTTGAGCATTTTCTTTTTCTCGGTGTAAACTCAAGAGAGGTTTTCTTCCTTTTTATTTTTGGTTTGTTTTTTTTTTTAAAAAAAAAAAAAACAAAAACCATATTTTCTGGCATTTAAATGAGCAATCTTGGAAATGTATTTTTCTCATTAAAATAATATCTGTATATAGAATCTTATTATAGGATACTATTTAAATTTATATTGTATAAGATATTGCTTGAAGTTCATAGAATTTCAGCCAAATCTTGATGACCTGTGTCATCACTTTGTTATATAGAAAAAAAATGTGTTGTTTGGTTTTGGTAAGGCTAGTGACATAACCCTGGGCCTTGCACAGGCTGGGCAAGTCCAATGGCACTGACATACACTCTTCAGCCTCAATCAAGTCCAATGGCTCAGATACATATTCCCCAGACTTGGGAGTGCTTTTTTAACGACAAAGTCTCATTGACCCAGGCTGATCTTGAACTCGCTATGTAACTGAGATGATCTTGCACTTCTGATCTTCTTCAGTGTGAGAATCAAAAAAGGCATGTGCCACCAGACTCAGTCTATGCCATTCTGGAGACAGAACCCATATTTTCCTGTGTGCTAGGCGGCACCCTTACCATTAAACAACCTTTTCAGCCTTTTAGGTAAAACTCACAGTCATACAATTCAAAATTTTAAAATATACACTTTAACAGTGTTCATGTGTTCACAGAATTCCATAATCCTTATCACAATTAATTTTGGAAATTTTTATCACTCAAAAGAATGATATTTCACAGTCATCCCTGAGTCCTAGCCAAGCCCTAATCCACCTTCTCTCTCATGACTTGCCTTTTCTGGGCATTTCCTATAGATAGGATAATTCTATGACCTTTCTTGACATCTTTCCTGCACAATGTTTGTTATTTATATGCGTCTTCTCATTCCTTTATAAAGTCATTCCTTTATTGCAGTATATGTGTGTTTGTATTCTACATTTGAAGGGTCATGTCCACGTTAATCTCTTATGAATATGGCCTATATGAAAGTTAGTGCCTGTGTGTGTAAACTACCCAGTAGGCAATTTATGTGGAAATGGGTCTTTAATTCCCAGATACCATTGAAAAGGAATTTCTGGGTCAAATGTTAAATCTTGTTTAATTTTTCAAGGAACTGGCAAAACACTTTTGAAGAGACCATACCATTATATATTACATACAGACTTAATTTAAGGTCACTTGACCTTACCATTAAGGCTACCTTGGTTTTCTGAACTGGTGTTCTGTCTAACATAGCTGAGGGCTACTTGTCTATTCACCTCAATTACCCAAATTCCAATAGAAACTAGAAAAGAAAGAGAAGAAAACCCTAAGGGGCCAAAAATAATACCAAATTGTCTACCCACTAAAATTCATATCAATCCATAGAATACACCCTCAAGCTCTCAAAGTTAATTCACTCTTTGCTCAAGCCAGTTATAATAAGTTTCTTTGTTTCTTTTTCTGTTTCTGTTTTTGTTGTTTTGTTTTATTCTTGGTTGGTTGGTTGATTGGTTGGTCTTGGTTATCTGAAGATGAAAATTAACCAGTGTTTTGAAAACCAGATTATTGATGGCAACAAGAAAAGATGGCTAGATGCCTCAAAACATAAACAAATCACAAAACTATGAAGCTCTCTTATTTTAACAAGTGACTTTTACATCATTTTAAAATTGCAGTCAGTCCTTCAAACTATTACATAATGTCTTCCATATCCAGCTTCCATATTTGATAACCTTTAGTATCAAGGTTGAAATGTCTACCAACATCTCATCCCTCTGAGATGCTACTTCCTAGGTCACAGTGACTTGTTGGTGATTATATTCATAGTGTTCAATAATCAAAAAGAGAGAATTGTGGACTAGGTCATAGATAGCTACAGTAGAAAGAAATTGAGGAGTGGGGCAAAGGTAGGTAGAGTGGGTAAATCATTCTCTGTTCAATCATGACGACCTAAATTTGAATCTTAAAAATCATGTAAGGCAGAGATGATGATTCAAGTCTCCATTCCAAGTCATCCTATGGTGAGATGAGGAAAAAAACAAGAGACTCCAAAAGTGTCTGCTAGCCTGGCACATGCAATCGTGAACAACTTGTCTCAAGAAGATGGGAAGTGTGGACCAACTCTCAGTTTTTGTCTTCCACATGCTATGTGCATGCATGTCCATACACTCCTCTCTCTCTCTCTCTCTCTCTCTCTCTCTCTCTCTCTC
>JADRCC010570670.1:0-13073 GCA_019843855.1 Hylomyscus alleni | reverse complement strand
ATTTCTAATTATGTATACAGTTTGGAGGGAGTCATACAAGAGACCTGGACATATTAGAACTTATGGTCCTTCTGATGGTGCTAAGAAGTCATCTGGTATGAGAATTCAGTTGCAAAGACCCTTGTATTTAAGGTTTACTGTCTTTATTGTAGTTATACTATATTTATATTATAATACCATATTGTACTATTATATATTCTACTAGTATATTATAATATTATAAAATATATTCCACCTGCCTATGCCTCCCAAGTGCAGGGAATAAAGGCATGTGCCACCACTGCCCAGACCTGTCCCATTCTTTATCTTAGAGTATAGCCATTGGAGTTTTGTTTAGGAAATTTCCCCCTGTGCGAATGAGTTCAAGGCCATCCCACAGTCAAAACACTGACCCATAATTTTTCCTGTCTGAAAGAACTACAGGGATGGAAATGGAGAGGAACCTGAGGAAGAGAAGGTCAAGTGACAGGCCCAAAGCCAATCCAGCTCAAGGAGAGGCCCCAAGGCCTGACACTATTACTGAGGCTATGGAACACTCACATAAAGGGACCTATCATGACTGCTGACCAAAAGACCCAAAAAGCAGCTGAAAGATTCAGATCCAGATATTTGCACCCAACCAATGGACAGAAGCTGCTCATTCCTATGTTTGAATTAAGGAAAAGCTGGAAGAAGCTGAGGAGGAGGGCGACCCTGCTGGAGGATCAGCAGTCTCAATTAACCTGAACACATGAGATCTCTAAAACTCTGCAGTACCAACCAGGCAGTATAAACCAGCTGATATGAGGCCCCCAGCACATATACAGCAGAGGACTGCCGGGTCTTGGTTAAGTCAGAGAAGATGCATCTAACCCTCAAGAGACTGGAGGACCCAGGGAGTTTATAGGTCTGGTGGGGTTGCTGGTAGGTTAGGGACTTCCTTGTGGAAACAGTGGGCAGGGAGGAGATATAGGATGTGGAACATTTAGAAGGTGGACTAGGAGAGGTATAAAATATGGAATGTAAAAAAATTTAATAAATGAAAGATTAAATTAAAAAAAATAACATGTCATAAAATCCTAGATAATATTCCTCAAGGAATATCTGTATCAGAGTATTGACACAAGTAGAATTATAGCTGATTGCATACTTAAAATATGAATATTTATAATTAAGATAAAACTTAAACCTGTGACAAAAGATTAAAAGTAAAACTGTATGTTGAAGCCCATCAAATTAGAAATTTCTTTTTAAAGTACAGTATTGACTCTTCTTAAAAATAGTATGACTCACAGTCATAGCAAAAAAGAAGACTCTCCATACAACCTAAAATCACATATTCACAAATTAATAACACTAAATTTTATGCATCTCATTATTAGAAGTTTTCTTCTAAAAATTTAAATAAGAGGACAGATTTTCAATGGTAAACAAATAACCCAATTATCTAAAAATTTTTCACTTTAGTGCAGTTATAGAGATGTTTCCAAGGGTGCAGACTACTCTGCATTCAATCTCTAGGAAATATAAGAATACCCAGAGAAAATTAAAACAAGAAGCTAACAAACTGATTTAAAAAGAGATTTTATTATCGTTTAACAGTATATCTTAGTTAGGGTTTTATTGCTGTGAAGAAACACTATTACAATGGCTAAGGCAACTCTTATAAAGTCAAACATTTAATTGGTCCTGGGTTACACTTTAGGGGTTCAATCCATTATTATTGTTGAGGAAAGCATGGCACCATCGAGGACTCCAGCAAGGCCATATCTTAATAATGCCATTCCTTGGGCCAAGTATATTCAAACCACCTCACAAGATATTTGGTCATTGTACATGCATTTTACAACATGGACAATATTAGTAAGAAAGAATCAGTAACAATCATCTAGAGGAGAGTCACAAGCACATAACAGAAATGTCTGCCTTAGAGTTATTTTCTGTCCTGAGACTAAGAAAAAATTTCTACTTGAATTGTGTTATGAACTTCACAGTCCAACTCAAAAGTTACAAGAGGTTCAGAAGCAGTGGCATGTACAGACTGAGATGATTGCATGTGCAAATAAACCAACTTGAAGGGATGCCGGTAACTTTATCCACTGGACTTCAATTTCTGTCTCTTAGTCCTGGCTCTCAGTTTTACTAGAATTTTATTATCTCTGCATATTTTAGAGGTGATTGGAAATTAGTTTTCAACAACAAATGAGCTTAAAATTTAGAGGTGATTAGTGTATGATCATGGTTTCAGTGAAGATTCAAACTTCAAAAGGTTACCAAGAGACTTGTGAAGATGATAGATTTTAGAAAAAGCTCTTCTTATGGTGATTAAATATGTTTTGGGATGGGAACAACTCATAACATAACCATAAAATTAAATTCAAAACAAATTACAAGTATGTGTTTGCCAAAAAATCACAGAGGATTGAGTTTATGTGGATAGAAGCACTGTGCATCATAGGTTGTTTTACTAAAGATTAAATTTAGGGACATGGAATTCAGAAGACAAAGGGGCAGGTTCATAAATTAAGTAGGAAATACCCAAAGGAAGATAAATATGTAGAGGACTTGAGGTCATGAAGAGGAGAAGGAAAGAAGAAGGGGAGGGATCACAGCAGACCACCAGAACCAGCAGGAGAATTCAGGCATGAATTCTATCAAGTAACCCAAGTGGCTCCACAACTCTATAGCATGTGAAAAGCATTAGCACTGGAAGTATGATGGAGGCCTTAGAAACAGCCTTCATCCCTGGAAGGAGGTTTGGGAAGGCCAAACAGTGTGTGACTTCCATTCTAGGCATGTTTGCTGAAGATAGTTATAGGTGCTCATCAGAAGGGATGACTGCTTGCAATAACAATGATGATGTTATTGCCCAGATGGCTTCTTTCTGTATGTAATGATTTCAAGGCATGATAATGTGTCAAAATCCATGGCAATGAAATAAACTTGCAATAACAATTCCAAGTTCAGATGTGAGATGAATAGCTATTTATTTTCTGTATTGTTTTAAAAATATTTATTTCCCTGTAATGATCATCTATGTTGATAAGTCTAAAAGAGGGAAAATATGTCCTATAATAAAAATGAAAAATTAGAATTTTAATTTGCTTTCAGTATTAAAACATGGGTTGGCAGCATGAAAATATTCAACTAATAGACATTGAATTTTATGTTTTGAAGTTCTTATAACTTCAACATGTTATGAGATACATATATCATTATTTTATTTTATAATAAAATTTGATAGGTTCTATCAAATATGGTATTACATATTTTCAATTACTTTGCTCACTTCTAGTCCAGAATGCTAAAATATTGAAAAAGTGCACCTTAAACAGGTAAGAAATACCAGTTATGTATTATTGTTGAGACATTGACAATACAAATAAGAATAAGAAGTCTGGGTGTGTTCCGTCTCTGTCTCTATCTCTCTCTTCCTCATCTGTATCTATCTCTGAGTCTCAAATACACATGTATGAACATGTATGCATACAAACACACACAGTCACAGAACACACACATACATAAACACATTCACAGGTACAAGGAGGAAGGCAAACTAAAATGAAGGTACCATGAAAGAACTACATGCAAATCCATCTTTTCACAAAGTCAAACATTATAATTCAATTTGAAAAATTAAAGGTTGTGTCACTTGGAGGTGAACATGCAAATTAGATAGAACATAAAATAAAACAAAATAGGGACTAAGCCATATTCTGTTTCTGGGTTGTGTATTAAATTTTTGATTAGTTATATGAGTTTTTCTGATTTGAAATGATATCTTAAATTACCCTTATATGTTATAAAGTTGAATACAAGTTTACCATTTTCTCTATTATTAACTTAACATATAGGTTTGACAACATGGATGGAAGCTCACACATGTAACCACAGTATCCTCATAGTTTTTTTTTTAATTGAAGATAGATTATTTTATAGCTTCATAACACTTATTTCAGATAACAGGAAAGTTTTTATTTAAAGATTGTTTTGGACTATCCATAAATTAAGACTTTTGTTCATTAATATCAAGCCAGATAACAATCACAATTTCCACTGATGTGAAAAAGAGATTACTACAAAGTATTTTAGATTTACACCTTATCTAAGATTTTGTGATCTATCATGTGGGTGCAAGAAATTGAATCCTGGCAATCTAGAAGAGCAGTCAGTGTCCTGAACTTTCTAGCTATATTTCCAGAGTTTGAATTATTTCTTACTTGTTCTTATTTCTTTTTGTAAAGAAGAATTTTGAGTAAAATATATTCGGTGATACATGAAAATGAATTTCATTCCATTATTAACCAGGAAAGAATATCACAAACATACTTAACTTCTCTATAAAATAAGAACTTACATTTACTTATTAGTAGGTAAAAACAGTTGTCAGATTTACTTATATTTCTAAAAATATTCTAACTTTATTTATTCATTTACTTCCTTTTTACAAGTGATGATGAAGCATTAAAAATGTTAGTAACAAAAACTACCATACCTATACAGACTTATACAAACACACACAATACACACACTCAGTGTACACCAAACTGTATAGAGTATAGAGGAGATATACATAAAAGTTATCATATGAACAAAATGAACTGCCTAATATAATATAAAGCTGTTTAAGTGAGTCACAGTACCAAAGAGTGGGTTGATCACATGACCATACAGCAATCAAGAAATATTTGTAGGAGATAGAAATTATAAATCCAAGCCTCATTGATAAGAAAACAATTCCCTCAGAAAGTTAATCAGTTTATTTCAACTCAGGAAAAAGCCTGAGTAGAGTCAACATACGTATATAAATATAAGTTCAGAGTATGAAATGGTGTCATATTTCATGTGTTCCAAAATGTTGGATTGTAATGTGTGAGTTACAGAATGTTTGTTGTTGCTAGTTTCTAAAGAGAAAGCCTCAACATTAAGAGATTCATACACTTATCAGAGAGTACATACAATGTGTCTTCTTTTGTGATTGGGTTACCTCACTCAGGATGATATTCTCCACACAGATTCATTTCCCTAAGAATTTTATAAAATCATTGTTTTTAATAGCAGAGTAGTACTCCATTGTGTAGATGTACCCCATTTTCTGTATCCATTCCTCTCTTGAGGGACATCTGGGTTGTTTCCAGTTTCTGGCTATTATAAATAAGGCTTCTATGAACATAGTGGAGTATGTGTCCTTATTACAAGTTGGAGCATCTTCTGGGTATATGCCCAGCAGAGGTTTACCTGGGTTCTCATGTAGCACTATGTCCAATTTCCGGAGGAACCGCCAAACTGATTTCCAGAGTGGTTGTACCAGTTTGCAATCCCACCAGCAATGAAGTAGTGTTCCTCTTTCTCCACAACCTCTCCAGATCTGCTGTCTCCTGAGTTTTTATCCTAGCCATTCTGACTGGTGTGAAGTGGAATCTCAGGGTTGTTTTGATTTGCATTTCCCTGATGCCTAGGGATGTTGAACATTTCTTTAGGTGCTTCTCAGTCATTGGGTATTCATCAGTTGAGAATTCTTTGTTTAGCTCTGTAACCCATTTTTTTAATAGGGTTATTTGGCTCTCTAGAGTCGAACTTCTTTGCCACAGGCCAGCCAGTCTTGAACTCCCTAAACTCGAGGGAGAAACGGGGTCCTAGTCACATTGACAAGGCATAGGCAAAGAGATGATGGCAGAGACGACACAGAAATGCAGGATCTGAACGTATTACTCTAAAATGGCATCAGACTTTTACAGTCATTACAAAAGAAAAATGAGCAACCTGGCAGCTTAGCAGTTGAAGTGCATCTGAGGGCGCCTGAAACACACTGGGTCTAAAACAGTCACCTCTTCTGGACAGGCACTGTACAACCCAGGCCCAAGAGCTCTGGGCCCCGGGGGTGGGGAGCTGCAGACTGCATGAGGCTTAAAGTTTGAATCTGAATGAATGAATGTAAGTCTAAGTTCTAGTCCATCTAAGTTTTTGCACAAAGTGAAAACCAGGCTTAAATAATATACAGAAAACAGGGCGAATGACAAAAGTCACATAGGGAGGTGACAGTCACATCAAGTCAGTAAGATCACATAGGCAAGTGATGGTTACATCAAGGTGGGTAAGATCAGGTATCCAGGTGTGAAGTGGAAGAGCAGTGGTGCCCTCCCTGCTAGGGCTATTTGGCTAATCCCATGCAAATTCTCTTGGTCTGCTGGAGGCAAGCACCGGGAAATTCCAATCTAGCAGTTACTGAAAATGCCCTTAAGTGAGGGAAGCCCTTTATTACTCTCTGTTATATAAAACAGTTCTGTCTTCTGTGGGGCTGCCCTGGGAATTCTGTTAACCATAAGCAATGGTGCCTGACCTCTGTTGCTAACTCTGAGGACATCCTATCTGATAAGGCAGCTTCCTTGTGAGAAATTCCAAGCTAAGGACAGCTTGGAAAGAAAGTAGGATATATTGGAACACTGTGCTGGCCAGGGAACAACACCATTTTTTAGCCATTTACTAATCATTTCTTGGGGTACCTTTATGCCTGAATAAGAAGGCATGTTGACAATTAGAAAGACTAATCTGGAACATGTCTGAGTTAGGAGATGCCAACGACAGACTGAATACCCAGGAGGCACAAACTCCCTTTGAAATCATAATGTCTCTTGTCCATGATCAGGCTTTTACCCCTGATATTGCAGACTTTACTGGTGTAGATGAGTAGGCGTGGCATTCTTGAGGTCTTTCTATATATTGGATATTAGCCCTCTATCAGATATAGGATTGGTAAAGATCTTTTCCCAATTTCTTGGTTGCTGTTTTGTCCTACTGACAGTGCCTTTTGTCTTACAAAAGCTTTGCAATTTTATGAGGTCCCATTTGTCATTTCTTGATCTTAGAGCATAAACTATTGGTGTTCTGTTCAGAAATTTTTTCCCTATGCCCATGTGCTCTAGGCTCTTCCCCACTTTCTTTTCTATTACTTTCAGTGTATCTGTTTTTATGTGGAGGTCCTTGATCCACTTGGACCTGAGCTTTGTACAAGGAGATAAGAATGGATCAATTTGCATTCATCTACATGCTAACTGCCAGTTGGGCCAGCACCATTTGTTGAAAATACTGTCTTTTCCCCACAGAATATTGGAATATGCAAAATAAAATCCACAAACCACAAGGAACTCAAGAAGAAAGAAAACCAAAGTGTGGATATTTCATTCCTTCTTAAAAGGGGGAACAAAATATCCATGGAAGGAGTTGCAGAGACTTTAAGAACAATCCAGAGACAGCTCCACATGGGAAACCTTTCCATATTCAATCATCAAATCCAGACACCATTGTAGATTCTGGCAAGTACTGGCTGACAGGAGCCTGATATAGCTGTCTCCTGAGAAGCTCTGACAGTACCTGACTAATACAGAAGTTTCTGTTTTTGTTTTTCATTTTTATTTTATTTTATTTCCAGAGGGTAAACTAGAAAGGGATATCATATGACATGTAAATAAAAAAATACCTAATAAAAAAAGAGAGAGATTCATACACATTTCAAGTAAATCTGGGTTTCTCCATCTTATAGTTACCAATAGTTAAACTATCTCCTGTGTGCTTTCAACAGTATGTAAGAACACTCAGACCAAACACTTAAAGCCTTGTCAGTTAGAAGATCATTTTGATTCAATCAGGTGAGTTTCAGTAGGGCTCTGAATACCAAGATAACCACCAAGGATGTAAGAAATTGTTGGGTTGACTGAATAAGGCTGGGCAAATGGACAAAAGTAGATGTTTATTTGTCTTTATGCCTCTTGGGGGATCCTAGCCAGCAGGATTAAAAGGCATAAGACCCAATTCCTTCCTAGGTAACTAAATCAGGCTTTTATTTACTTTGAGGGAAATTACAATAGGTAGGGGTAAAACAAACAATGTTTCGAGAGGATAATAGCAGGGAGAAACAGCTTAAGTCCAGAATGAATGCTAATTGCTATTAATTTCCAAGTCTAAGGATAAATCCATGCCAGTATTCCCAAAGCAAGTGTCCCAAGGCAGAAAAGCCCCCTGAGCAAAGCAAAATGCTTCTAAGTAAAAATGTGCTTCCAGCCCAAAAGTACCCCAAGACCAGAATGCCCCCCCCCCAAGGCAAAACTGCCTTGAATCTCCTCAGGAGCCAGCCCTATTTATAGGTCTGTGATGACGTAGTGATTCGGCCGTTAGTTGATACTGTTTCTGATTGGTTGAGCCATGTACTGTGAGTCAGTCAGCCAGTTTGGAAGTTCGTTGGGGCTTCTGAAGCTGCCAACTGCCATTTTGGCTCCTGTGAGACTCTGTCTTAAAGAGACATAGATCCCTACATTTATTAATTTTAATAAGAGAAAACTTAGCTTGATTCCAAAATTCATTTTAGCACATAAGGGTGGAAAGAAGTTGTCTTAGCTAGGGTTTTACTTCTCTGAACAGACACAATGATCTACAGGTTTAGAGGTTCAGTCCATTATCAGCAAGGTGGGAACATGGCAGCCTCCAGGTAAGAGAAGCTGAGAGTTCTACATCTTCTTCTA
The DNA here is from genome assembly GCA_019843855.1 of Hylomyscus alleni. Taxonomy (NCBI): domain Eukaryota; kingdom Metazoa; phylum Chordata; class Mammalia; order Rodentia; family Muridae; genus Hylomyscus; species Hylomyscus alleni. Next base: position 4,578 of record JADRCC010570670.1, on the reverse strand, counting down.
AAGGCTGCTAGCAGAATACTGCCTTCTAGTCAGCTAGGACTAGGGTATTCAAGCCCAGTGACATGCCTTTTCCAACAAGGTTCCTAATAGTACCACTTCATGGGCCGATCAAATACAAACCATCACAGAAGTTAATGAAGGAAGGTGCTAAGATCAATCTATTACATAGCAATTGCCAAAATTTTTCATCAGACACACAAACAGTGGGTAGAAGTTTAATTATGATTTTAAAGTAAACATTTATAAATATTATGATTAAATTGAAGTGACAGATTATGATATAACCAGAAGAGTATTCAATAAAGAAAGTGTGAATGGAATGTGATGAAATGTGAAGGTAACTGCGTGAAAGTGGAAAAAATTATATCGAGTGAGATAATCTAGATATAAAAAGAAACTTAATGTTCCTGTCCATATATGGATCCTAGAATTGAACATTTGACTGTTTCTTTGACATAGAGTACCAGTAAAAGCCAGAAAACTAGAAAGATTTTTGTGCCATCAGGAAAAAGGTTTTATGATAGAGTGGAATTTAAAGAGTAATATAAAGGCATACAGAAGGAATTCTGAGGATACAAGTGCTAAATTAGTGAGGAGTGCCAGAATGAGAGAGCAGGGAGCTGAAGAAGGCATAAACAAATGGAAGGTCGTGAAAGGGAGTATGAAAACCTACCACCTTATAAACAAATTTAAAATTTTACTTTAAAAATGATAGTTAAGGAGATACCCTACATGGCTGGAAAAAGTATTCTTAGAAGTCAGTTTTTAAACAGAATTTGGGATTCTTACAAATGAGTTGATTTTCAGGGGTGCCCCAGGGGCCCTTGAACCAATTCAGGCTTTTTCAATCCATCTTGCTTGTCCTCAAGAACTAGATAATAACCCCCTATTGCTGAAGATACCACATCTTCATTGCATGATATACACAAATCAGTCTGGAAATGATCAAAATGTTTCTTTCATGTTTCCTAACATTCCTAACCCCAAACGTTGCTATATAGACTGTTGGATGCAGAAAGACATCAATGGTCTTACCCAGCTTTGGATGCTTACAGCTACAAAACCAATCTGCAAAAGTGTACTATTGTTTATAGGGGTAATGCACAACAGTGACTGTATTTGAGACTCATGCCACAAGAGAAAAATCAATGCCTAGAATTGCAAACATGTTCAAAAACTCATGCCAGGGAGACCATAGACCTTATTTAGAACTGACTAGTGTTTTTAGCTAAATTAACACAGTATCAAATTTCCTTCTAAATGCTTGTGTTTATACTTATATATAAAAATATTCTCAGTCTCAATCAGAGAAGTCTCTTGCCAGGAATGTTGAATATACAATGACTCTTGATTGCACAAGATGTTAAGAATAAGTGATGGATGAGTACACAAGTGAGACATTTAAAACATTCTTCCTAAGGCTCAAGGAAAATTGTGGAAGATGAGGTAGAAAAAATGTATGTGCTGTAATATTGGGAGAAGTGCTTTAAAATACAGTTTGCTGGGTAAGATATAGAATAGACATGAGCTTCGGAGCTGTGGATAGCTGTGCTGGGTCTGGACAAGAATAATACATCAACAATTATATATGGATGAATACTCAGCACAACTTTTCATCAGTATTAAATTATTAGCTATACAGAGATTCAAAAATGGGATGTAGTCATTGTCTTTTTTGCCTATACATTGATGACCCAAACAAGATCTAAAAAGAAGTTCCATTTCAATGTACATTAACGGACTTGAATAAACTGGGAATAAACCCAAAAGTCAGAATCTATGTAATGGAACATGGGCATGTTAAGTGCTGGAAAGATTGTTCAGCATTTAGGAGTCATACTTGCTGTTGTTGCTGAAAATCTGAGTTCAGTTCCCAGCATCGGGAATCTCACAATCACTTCTAACTCTAATTCCAGGAGTTGTGATAGATTCAGTAGGCATCTGCACATAACACGGTGCACATGCAGACTAGTAGGCTGATATACAAACATATAAATACTATGTGTATATGTATACACATATGTATAAACACACATATTTGTGTATATATATATATATATGTATATATAACTGTACTAATATAAACATATATTACCTACTATTCTATGAGAAAAACCATGAACAAGGCAAGTTATAAAAATGTGTTAGGTTTATGCTTCCAAATAGATGCAGTTTGTAATGATGTACCTAATATATGGTGGCAGAAGCCGTTAAAACCTCACATCTCAACACTTAAGAAACAGAGCTAGAGTATTTTGTTCTCCTTCTAAGAAGAACCAAAGCACCCACACCTTGGTCTTCCTTCCTATTGAGCTTCATGTGGTCTGTGAATTATATAGTGGTTATTTGGAGCTTTTGGGCTAATAGTCACTTATCAATGAGTGTATACTATGTGTGTTTTTTTGCTTTTGGGTTACCTCACTCAGGATATTTTCTATTCTATCGAGGAGCAAATATGGAGATAAAATGTTGAGAGGGGCTAAAGGAAAGGCCACCCAAAGACTATCCCACCTGGGGATTCATCTCATATACAGTTACCAAACCAAAGCACTATTGTGGATGCCAAGAAGTGCAAGCTGAAAGGAGCCTGATAAGCTGTCTTCTGAGAGGCCCTGTCAGAGCCTTACAAAAACAGCAGATGTTTGCAGACAACCATTGGACTGAGTATGGGGTCCCCAACAGAGGAGTTAAAGGACTGATGTTGTTGAAGGGGTTTGCAACCTCATAGGAAGAACAACAATATCAACCAACCAGACCTCCCAGAACACCCCAGGACTAAGCCATCATCAAAGGAGTACACACGGCTCCAGCTGCATATGTAGCAGATGATGGCCTTGTCATGCATCAATGGGAGGACGAGTCTTTAGTTCTATGAAGGCTCAATAGATGTCTCAGTGTAGGAGAATCAAGGGCAGGGGAGGTGGGACTGGGAGGATGGGTGGGAAAGGGGACAACATTTGAAATGTAAATAAAGAAAATATCCAAGAAAAATGAAAAAAGAAACTGAGCTAGAGCATTCAGAATTACAAGAGTCTTTTGAAACATCAATGCCTGACCCATAATGACATACCTTCTCCAACAAAGCCCCAGCTCCTATTACTGTCCTTACAGTTCCAGTCACTGCGGACCAAATGTTCAGATTTGAGCCTATGGAGGCCATGCTTATTCAGACCACCACAGATAGGAATCAGGGAAGTGGAAGGCATTACAGGCATTGATAGGGATGAGAGTGAGAAGGACATGAAACATAACAAGATTACATTATATACATTGTACAATTGTCAAGTAAGAGAAATAATCAAAGAATACTAAAATAAAAAGTAAGCAAAGGAAGCCAAAATTGACAAGGGAAGTGGAGGATCACATATTTTTATCAGAAATGTCAGCAAAGTATTACCCACCTGTGTCCTTTCTATGTCAGCCTGCATTTAGGAAGGTATGACAATTTAATTTTATGAACAATGTAATATCAACATTTATTTATTGAAATATTAGACCATGTTAAAATTTTTTCCTAATATGAAGATGTAGCATCTTTTTGAAAGTTGAGGATGACCTCTAATAACTTTAATAATAATAGAAAAAACTAATTATAGCATTATGCTAGAGCATCTGTCTTATAAACAGAGATTTCAAAAGTAAAACAGCAAAAAAAATAACAGATCACTTTGTGCAAGATCATGTGACTAACTTGGTCTCAACCACACTTAATAAAACTATATGCTTTGTCACATTTATTATGTAATCTTATAATTAATTTCTGGATCAATAACCTGAAGTATTTTTCAAGGAATATCACATGGGAAAACAATGTTATCTGATTTAAATAAAATACATTTTGTCTACCAATAAAAAATAACATACACATACTCTGAAAACAATGGATTCAGGTGACTTCATTTTAACATTATCTACCCTGAAATTCTAGTCCATTGATTTCAATAATTACATTTTTATAACAACTTATTTCCCCACTAACATTGATTCCAATGAGAATGAACTTTAAGAACTTAAAAAAAAAAAAAGAATATAACTGTGTTCAGACAAATCCAAGAAGATCTGAACATACTCCAAGATAACAAAATGAAGAGATGAATGAAGTAGAGAAGTCAATATAATTATTACTGGGCCGTGGTGGTGCACGTTTTAATCCCAGCACTTTGGAGGCAGAGAAAGGCAGATTTTTGAGTTCAAGGTCAGCTTGGTCTACAGAGTATGTTCCAGGACAGCCAGGGCTATACAGAGAAACTCTGTCTGGAAAAACAAAAACAAAAACAAAAAGAAAGAAAGATAAGTCAATATAAAGAGAATTCTAGAAGAAACCCCAACTGAAACAATGATAAGAAAGAAAAGCTTTGTAAGCTAGACAAAAACCTGAATTGCAGGCCTTGCCAATGAAATAAATGGTTCATGTGGAAAACAGATTATCAGGGCTGGAAACAAGTCAGGAACTGAAACATTCAGTAAAAGACAATGACACAATTTTTAAGCTCCATGACTTGATCACTGGATCATTTTGGGGTACCAGTAAAAGTGGTTACCTTCAAGTTATTGATTTAGAACAAAAATAATACTAGA